>KK502424.1:1141155-1160112 GCA_000688735.1 Glossina austeni | reverse complement strand
TTTTTTTTTTTTTTTTTTTTTGAAGGAAAAAAGCCCCTGATCGTATATATATATGAAACAAAAAAAAAAAAATAATAGCAGTGTGGCAACGCCATGAAGAACATCGAACCATACCGTTACTCTTGGCAACACTAACGACGCAAAAAACAAAAACAAAAAGTCAAAACAAGAGTTTTTTCCTGAACACAGAAAAAATTTGCTTCCTATACGTGTAAAAGTGAACCTGTTCAACTGATTTGAAAAACAAAAAAATTTACAACATTTAAATAATTGAAATTAAAGAAACCAAAGGCTTGGAACTGGTTAGAAAAATTGTATTGTAATTGAATGAAAATTGATAAGCATACAAGAATCAGTGCGCTTAACCGCTTCAAAAATCGAGTTGTCGTAAAAAAGACGTACCAGAGAAAAGTATAATAAAGAAAATTGGATTAGCAGAAAACTAATTTAGATTCACGTGCGGTAAAAGAAAAAAAGAGAGAGAATATTTAGCATATGAAATATAGTATATATGTACATAGCGATATAGGAAAAGTAAAGGGTCTCCACAAACCACTGATGAGTAAACTACAAAAACAAGTAAATTGGCAAGAGTGACAACAATTCTTTGCGACCTTGACTTTAAAAGAAGTGTAAACTTCAAGGACATTGCATGTTTTCTTTGATTATAAAAAAATCAGAAACAGTGTCGCAAGAAACATTCGTTCAGTATATTGGTGGAGATAAAGAAACTTATCAGTTCCAGCAGCCGCCGAGAAGAAGACTGACACTTCATATGTTTTTGTGCGTGTTGAAGGAATTGTCAAAATTGTGTTTGGTCTGCAATTGTGGCAACCATCCCAATCCTCTCCAGCTATACGAACACAAGGCTGGTTTGGATTCGGATACACACCCGATCAGTTACTAACATTGAGCCGGCGTATACAAAAAATCTGCAATAAACGGGATTTCCTAAATATGTCTCAGTCGTCGGCCACTAATTCAGAAGATGGAAGCAAAAGGGCAAACAATGAGTCGGTGGCTGTTGATAGTGTAATCGATTTTAAAGGGAAACACTTTGGCCTTGAAAGCACATCCGAAGATTCGGATGATTACTTAGTTTCAGGATCGGAAGGCACTATGATTGATGTTGAGAGATTTTGTCACGCCGATTATCGTATAGAACAATATGCTCACAGTGTATTGGATTTCAGTTCACAATATGGAATAGATCTAAGTATATCATATACGGCGCCAAATATTACAGGGCGTCCGTCAAAATATCCGGAATATGGGGACTTCCCGCAAACATTTGCTATGGTAATTGAAATAATAGAAAAGGAAATTTTACAAATTTAACAATTTTTCTTACATATTAGCGTACTTACGGTGCTTGGTGGGATAGAGCTCCGTCACGTCTTAAAGAAATACAACCTCAAAATGTATCAGAAATACCAGCAGAAGATTTTATAGGTTAATACACATTATCAATAAATTTGCGCATTTTTCTCCTATCCACCATCGAAATTGTTCCATATCTATGAAAAAACTGAACTCTGCGACTTCGCTTGTCCAAAGACTGGCGGTTGCAAACCTTGAATTCCTATTTGTAGCATACATTGCCTAATACGTATGCTCGCTATGGATAAAAACACTTAAAATATTTCCAACAATATGCTACCTGATTATGATGCATACAATGTATATAAATATATATATGTATGTGTAAATGGACAAAAAAGAAATTGTCCTAAATGATGCAATAACATCCTAATTCTGACAGCATTTCTGTACCCAAAATCGAAGGTTCACTGCCGAACCGTTTGCAAGATTCAGTAGCAAGCTTCAGAGACCCCGCATACACTGGCTTATAAATTCCGATCTGTCCGACACCCCTACAGCACAACACCTAACTTTGCGAATAAGTTTGCTTTCCGCTTATTACTCCTAAACTACAGCAGATACAACAATTAAAAGATATTCAAAATATATTCTATAAGTGATACCACAGTACCTGTGCATGACCACGCCTGCCCAAGAGTTCCTTTTTTTATTTTAAGATAAGATGATGGATATAAAAGAGTCGGCCAAAACCGATTGCCGAATTTTTTTACTTACTTAACTCGATTGTGTTGCTCTATCAGTGCTCTACTTTGAGGACTACATTATACCTGATGAAATAGCAATTTTTGAGACCTATAATCCTGGCGCCGTGATACGCGTGTGGGCGTATACCATAGCTAAAACATGGATTTGTTTATGGGAAGATAAGGAATTTTACACTAAACCTCTGTATAGCCCATCTCGTGCCCGACGTTTTACACCACCACTTAAACGAATACAATTACCCACAAAGTAAGCGGAAAAGTGTTCAATTATTGGTTTTATCGCTAACAGTAAACCTTTCAGGACGATAAGACTGGAGTTCAATCATCAACGACTCCATTACTATACTGAAATCGATGCGGTACTATTAAGCGGTAAAAAATTCAATACACGCAATATGCAGCATCTACTAGATTACTATGAAAGGCAAAGAAAAGGTATTTGATGACGCATTTAAATCCTTATTTTTATTTAGTGCATAAAAAAAAGTTTTAACTTTAGGTTCAATTTTATGTAAATTACAAAACATGAAATTTCGTCCGATCTGCAGGGATAACTATCAAAACCGTTTGCAGCATTTCTTAATGCATGATTTGGATAAATTTATCTCGGTGTTGTCAGATGTACAAATACAATCCATACAACACCAACAGCAACAGCAGCTGCAATCACCCAGCACTGATGAAATAAAAATTTCGAAAATCGGTTTGAAAAATATGCCGGTAACTTTACTCTTGCTTTTCACTTCTTTTTTTTTTCCTTATATATATATTGATTACATGAATAACTTGGTCTTTGCAGTTCGAGATAATGCTAAAAATTTTTAGCTATCTGGATTTAAAGTCTTTATTTCGCGTAGGGGCAGTATCGCGATTCCTCTATGACGTGTCTACACATCCTCTCTTATATAGTGAATTGAATTTGAAACCTTATTGGCATTTAGCCAGTACGGAATTATTGTCTACTTTGGCCAAAAGAGCAACGATATTAAAAAAATTAGATATGTCCTGGTGCGGTTGTACTGTTCAAACCATATCGCCAACCGAATTTAAAAAGTATGCATGACCAGCCTTTTAAAAAGTGCATAATTGTCTTTACTTTATTTTCGATCATTTCAAAGATTCATCCAACAACGAGGCGATTCTTTAACACATTTGCGATTGAATTCTACTAAATTCTTAAATGCCAGTTGCATTGATACGTTGGGCATAGTCTGTGATAATCTAAAAGGTAACAATTTTTATATCAATTTTTAAAATTTATCATAAAAAACTAATTGAATCCCGTTATCATATTATAGAATTATCGTTACGTAATTGTTCTCCTAGTCCGCCATTGTTGAATTTTTCTTGTTTAGCAAATTTAAAAAATCTCGAACGTTTAGATCTGTTTCAAACCGTTATCGAATCCGATTTGTTGTTAACCATGCTGGAGAATAATCCAAAATTAAAACATTTAAATCTGGGTAAACATAATAAAGAATATGAGTTCACATTATATTTATTTACGCTGTATGCACTTCCAGCATTTTGCAGTGTAGCCGTTAATATGGATGATGTGGCCCAGCACATAGCCAAGTATAATAAACAATTGATCTCTTTGGATATGTGGAAAGCTCATTTTTTATCAGCTCAAGGGTTGTTGGTTCTATCGAATTGTCATAATTTAGAAGAAATTGATTTTGGCTGGTGGTAAACATTTTCTTACTCTCTGTTGATCTTTCGTTTTTGTTTAATTCATTTCTCTCATTGCAATCCGTCGCAGTCTACGTGAAGCTTCTTTGGGGGACAGCTTAAGAGAATTTCTTACTCAGTGTACAAAATTGAGAAAATTATTTTTGGCTGCTGTTCGTGGATTAACAGATCGTGACCTAGAGTATATAGCGAATTTGTGTCCAAATTTGGAACAATTAGATTTAATGGGTGTATTAGGCATATCCAAAGAAAGATATATTGAGTAAGTTTGAATGAATGTATATTTAATTGAAAATATTGTTAATTTTATTTATAAATTTTCTACTTAAGCATTTTACAAAAGTGTGCTAAACTTCAACTGCTGGACCTATGCTTTTGTGATAATATTATGGATTATGATGTAAGTTTACTGAACACTCCCGTCACGAACGATTTATTATCTATTCTATTGTTATCAGGTGGCTTTATGGTCTCGCACTTTCAAAGTGGATATCAAGTCTTGTCAGGTACCTAACGATTTTAGATAAGTTATTTTTCTAAGGTCAAAAGTTTGTTGTAGTTTTAAATGTGTAAAAGGACATTGTGAACATTTTGAAGTGCTTTTAATTAAAAACTTTATGCTAATGTTAAAATAAACCCAAACCAGGTTTTGCTACAAAATATATAAAAATAAATTGAATTTTTAATTTCATATTATATATGTATGTATAATATATAGATTTTACTATTCATTTCGTTCCGAAGTGCAGTATCGTCAATTAAAACGCGATATTCCTCTTGCAAAGCGCATATATTATTTTCGATTACCGCTTTACCGGGTCAATGTAAATACGAAGCCAGCTATAAACTCCAATTCCAAACTCCAATGCCAGTTTATAGCAGTTTATTGACTTTATGTCAACGATAGTCATCCGACAAAAAAAAAAAAACTAACACAAATCAGTTGAGGAAACAAACAGCAAATCTTTACTAATTAAACTCGTCAATAATTTAAACCTACAAACAATAACAATACAACAAAGTATATATGTTGCTTGTCATTATCGGAATCTCCATGTTTTATACATATCATATAATTAAATATGTATGCAGATGTATATGTGCTTACAAAACACACACACACAGAGATTTCATGTCTGGCTTGCTAGCAGACACTCATTACATGCACATACATATTGATTATTTAATTTCCAGAGAATACGAAGTCAGAGTCTTTGCGTTCACATTGGCCAGTAGCAAATATGCAGAGAGAATTGTTAAGAATCATTCGATTTACATGGCCATCAAAAATATGAGTGAGAAGAACTATAAAAATAACGTTCTCAGATTAGATTGAATTTTGTCAATTGAAACTATAGTAAGCCTTTCAGGATTTTACATGCAAGCTATTCAGTTGAATCAGATTTATTAAATGGTCAATAACTAGCCTTAGAGCGACTGGAAGTCTGTTTATCATTGAAATTCGAGCTCTCGCAATAATGGTTTTTGTCGTTGACATCGTTTAGTTTATCAAAATCAAGTTAATTTTGTTTTCTAAAGGGATAAGATTTTCTTTGCAATTCATCAAAACTGATTTTATTACCTTCGGTAATATCCGATTTGGTTTTCGATTTTGCAAAGAAAAAACAAAAAAGTAATATAAATTAAATTGGCTTAATACTACTTTATTTAGTTTTGTTTTTCAAGAGATTCCTTATTATACGGAGTAAATTCCCTCTTCTAGACAATTTAACTGTAATTAATTTGATTTATATCCAAAAGCGAATTTATTTTATTTTCGGTAGTACCGATTTTAAAGATTAATAATAATAATAATAATAATAATAATAATAATAATATTAACAGTTGTTATATATATAAAAACTATGATAAATAAATGAAGTGGCAATAATTCTAAGGCATGCAACAACAAAGTATACGCAGTCTTATTTTTGAAATGTAAACAATAGCACGTGCAAGGCAAATGTAAACAAAAATAGAATTTGCAACACCCAGCACACATGATACCAGTATTTTGCAATAACAATCGTACATGCTACTAGCTTCAAAACAAACACACACGGTACCAGCTTGACAAACACAACCACACACGGGACTAGCTTTACAACACAAACACACGCAAAAAGCTTTACAAAATAGTGATTTTTTTAACAAAGTCGGTGTTCACGTAAAAAAGGTAATCACATTCCTGAAAGCATCAATTTTATCCAGACTTGGCAATACTTTTCGGTGACAACAATTTTTCCATAAAGAAAGTAATTTTCTAAAACACCTGAATTGTAAAGAAAAATTTTATTTGCATTAATTTTTGCTGAACGGTTCATATTAAAATTAAAATGGAAGTGCTTTGAATGGTGTCTGCGCAAAAAATTCAACTTATCTAATCATCGGCTCCATCTGTCGTAATTATATCTAAAAACTAAAATATTTTACGATAACAAGGAAATGATGTGAAACCATAAAAAAGAACAAGGAATTTATGCTCAAAACATCAGACATTAAAATCTAACACACTTGGCAAAAAGCAATAACGAAAGTTACAATCAAAAAATATGTAATTGAAAAAATACCGAAGGATCAAAAAGAAAAAAAAAATTACAGGTGAAACGGACAGAACACAAAAAATGTCAAAATTACTTTGTTATTATTTTTACACAGCGTTGCATGCTTACGGTGTGTATATATTCTAATTGACTACATAATTACTATTGGCTTATATTGGATATTCCGAAACTCTGAAAAAAGTTAGAAAATTTCACTCGGTTCTTTTGTCTAAGGATTTCATTTCGTCCGATTGGTGTTAACTATTTTAAAGATTAGATGATTTTACTAAATTAATCAAACCCCTTTTGTTAGTTAATATTCAACATTTGACGTAGATAATGGACTCGATTATTTTCTAAATCACGATAGATGCAAAAGGTCGAAAAGTATATATATATACATATATATGAAATCGAATATATTAATATAAAATGCTTTCGACATTCTTCGAGAGGGCTCTTTTATTGGATTTACTTTTCGCTCTTGAGAAGATTTCCTTCGAAAGAATTATCGCATAAGTTTCATAAATTTTTAACTTTTCACAAAATATATTGCATAAAAAATTGTGTTGATACGAAAATACTACGATAAATTTGCGACACTGCACAAGGCCGACGTACGAATGACATTTCATACTTCTCTTTTTTTTCTGTCTTGTCGTCCGTCGTATTCTTTTATTCGTTTGTGGAATTTCACTGAAATGCGTTGCAATTTTGAACAATTTTAACGCAAAATTAAATCTAATCAAATTATTTTTCAGTTTAACTCACATCAAATCAGTCAATAGAAAAGTAATACTGCTTTTAAATCGCAAAAAGAAAAAAACAAACGTATATATGCATGCATAAAAAGAAACGTGATAATACAAGCAGAAAAAAATCGTTTAACTAAATTTGGAATAAGTGGAGAATAAAAAGCAATTTTTGTGAGAACGAGCATGAATATGTGTTTGTGTGCGAGTAAATGAGCAATGTACGGCTAACAACAAAAAGTAAAGGAAGAAGTGCAAAAAAGTTGTGATTGTACTAGAAAGAAAAATTTACAGCATAAAAGAAATTCTAATTAAAAAAATAGATGAAGTTGTTTTGAGTTCAAAGAAAGCAAAAAATTAATAAAAATTAAAGTCACAAATATATATATATAAAGGAAAGCAAAAAAAGGGAAAATTTTTAATAAAGTTAATTGAAAAAGAGCGCACAATAATAATTTCACTGGCAGAAAGTCGAAAATTTGTATAAAGAAGCGAAGTAAATTTCTTTGGTGTTATTTTATGGCCAAGGCTGGCCAGTCCGAGTGGCCATCAGTACACGCCTAAAGTATATATTGTGTACATGTGTGCCGCTTTGGCTATTGTACTTCTTTTTTATTTAATTGACTTTTTTACTCATTCGAACGTTTGGCGTGTTTGATAATTTTCATCGGCCGCTTTGAAAGTTGATTGAAAATAGCAGTAGCAAAGGTAAAAAAAAAAAAAAAAAAAAAACAAAAAAAACTTGTTCTTCGAATTGAACAAATACTGAGCGCTGTCAATAGCACAAGGCGTTAACGCCAACGTTGTCCGTCACCTTCAACATTCGCAACGATCACATTTGAGAGAGCAGCAACAGCAATAGGAGAGCAAGAGTAACAACAATAATCAGCAATCAGACAACAAAACATAAACAACAACTTTTTTAAGAGGAAAAAAGAAAACAACGAAATCGCTACAACAGCAAAACAGTAGAAGATTACAGAAATGGATGAAGATGAAAACAATTTAGCCAATAGCGACATGAATAATGATGACGATGATGATGACACCGACGTTGATGATTTTGATGACGATCACCTCGCCGGAGTAGAAGTAGCTATGGCAGCGGCCACTGCCGCGTCACTAGTTGAATCAGATGTGGAAATTATAACATCACCTTCGAACTTGTCCATTAGTTCAGCTACAGTAAATAATGTAATAAACGCCACTGCCGGCGATGTATCCGATATGAGGGCGGTTGGTGGTAGCATCAGCGAGCCTGGGTCTAGCGAGCCCACTTCTAGAACAACAGTGGACTTACCTTCAAGCCTCCTAGAGTTACGAGAACTTGAGCCAGTTACCAGTAGGGAGGGAAACGATAACGAAGCCTTGGCCAGTAGCTCTTCAATGGCTTCAACTTCAACTGGTATCAGTAGTTCTTTCGGCTACACAACTTTAACAAGTGCAGCAAGTGTTGCAACCAGTAATTCTAATATTTCCGTCGGATTAAATAACGCAAATACAAAATTAAATTTTTATCGTAACTTGTCGCGTTCGACCAAAACAACACCTGATAGCAGCTCGGAACCTGCTGTTGACGGTGCATCATCTAGCTGCAGTGGTGGCGCTAAACCTAGTTTTTGCTTCGGTACGTCTTCGTCCAGTTTGCGGACTCGTAAAGAAGTTGCCGCGTTTATTAACGCGGAATGCTGCCGTGGTGGTCCCACGCCTGATCTAAATTCCATCATGGACACACTATTCAATCCCAGCACACTTATCGATAATCCCGATAATATCGAGTGGATACGTTGGCTAATTGCGGGAGGTCGCACACCACAAGAATTCGTCAAAATTGGTAAGCGTAACCCCTTTTTAAATGCAACAATCGCTTTATCGAACTTTTTCAATCTTTTTTCAATTGTCCTTGAAAAACGAATTCTTTTAAAAGATCCTAACACCTATAAAAGCTTAACCTGCGATATGTGACGTATGTTGTCATTATTACAGACATAAAATCGAGTTTCTTTTCTGATTCTTACAGAAACTGTGACATACAAATTATATATAAAATTATGCTCGCGTATCCATAGACGAACGACTTCAACCATGTTTTCATTGCTTATATATATATATATATATAGTGTGCAAGTCTTTTTCTTCTTCTTCTTCTTCTTCTTTTTTTTATATTATTTTTCTTTTGTTTTGTTTTGTTCAAATTGCAGTGAAATGCATCAAAAACAGATATGGAACTTATGCTAACGTCATTTTCAGTATTATGGTTCTGTTGGTATTACATTGGCATTTGGCCATCAGTTCAAGCCTTTCAATTCAGTAATGCCTAAAAGACGGGTAGATTTCAATTTCTACTGCTTTAATTTTATTTGAATTTCACTTTAATGTGACGTCAGCAAAATAAAATAAAAACAACAGTAACAATAACTGCACAATAAGCTAATTCAAGTCATTGCCCCCACAGCAACACATTTGTACAGTTAATGAAATCATTTTACACAGATCAACAAAAAAATTACTCAAAAAAAAAAAAAGAAAAAAGACGAATTGGGTTAACAAGCAATAAGGGAAGCAAGCTTATCAGAAAAGTTTGTATCAACGGATGTTAATACGTGTGTGTGTGTGTGTGTATATGTGCACATCACGAAATATTTAAGCGTTCAGAATAAAAGGTGATCGTTTTTACTGTTTTCTTCTTCTTCTCCTCCTTTTTTTTTCATTTCAATATGCCCATGCATTTGTTTTCAAGTGAAATTGACCGATAGGTGTTAAAGGGCAAAAAACAAAAGCAAAAAAAAAAAAAAAAAACAATGCATTCAATGACTGCATTTATTAATATTTAACTATGCATATTACGCTTAATATAGAGCAAAATTCTTCGCCAGTTAAGAGGAAAGATGGAACGATTTTATCCTTCCTATGCACTGCGCACTGTCTGAACAATCGATTTCGTCTTAAGCTGTGAAGAACAAAATCTTAAAAACTGTAAAGAACAAAATCATCGAAATCATCATCCATTAAGTCGTTTGACATGTGTATGCGTGCACTTGGCAATAAGAATAGCGATTGTTGTAACTGTTCGTTTGGAACAACAACAAAATTGCATTAGGCATGAGCAGAGATATAATGTAGAAACCAAATGTTTATTATCCCGACTAACTGTTATTGAAAATATCACAGTTTCTTGAAGTTGTCTTCTACGGCGCTTCCCATCCTCATAGAATTTCCACAATTTTCATAAATATTGTTGCGTTTTTCTTTAGAAATTTTAGAAAAATTTTTGCTCTTCTCTTTTTATGCTCATCGCCACAAAAGCCACCGAAGGATGAAGGGTATATTTATTTTATCGTAACGTTGGCAATGTCGAGAAGCAAGCTTTGAAGATTCCACAACGTAAATATTTTCTCGATCAGCATAAAAATCTGCATTGGTTAGTCATGTCCGTCTGTTCGTCTGGGTAATGTCTGTAGTGAACATTCTGCTGGACGTAAAAATTGGAAGTATTGGACTATTGGAAGTTTTTACACGTAGATCGGTATTGAAAATGGGCCAAATCAGTCGAAGGAGACGCCCGCAATGCGACGTGAACTGAGAACACCTCTGTTTTTCAAAAGGAATAAAAAATTGGTATTTTTCGTCATTTGTCATACTACTATAGCAGATAAATGTATAAAATTTTGAAAGCACATTCTATGGGCGACGATGTAGTACCTGCACAAAAATGGAAAAAATTGACCACGCCTACTCAGTTTTATAGTGAATCAAAAAAAATTTTTTTCACTACCTTTATAAGGAGCAAAAATAAGCTTCAAAACCCCCATAAAATATATAAATTCTTGATTAGATTCAAATTTGGTATCCACCTAAACATATCTGTCTGTTTGTCAGCCTGGTTTGGATCGGACCGCCCTTTTCGACTGCTATCCTTATATCGTCCGATTTTGAAAATACTTATATGAATAGTTGTAGAGTGATGTAGGGTATCTAATGGTGGGCCGTGACCCAACGTAGTCTTTTTACTCGTCTTATTATAGAAAAGGACATTAAAAATGCTATAACATTTTCAAATATTCGTCCTCATTCTCGTTCTTCGGAGTCTCTGAGGCTGAAAGCGTTTCTTTTGGTGTTGATGTCGAAAACAGTATCGCAATCTTTACGCTCTGCGCGTATTGCAAAACGGATAGTTGGCGGGAAGTCATATAATCCATAATTAAGATCGAAACCCTTAAATTAGAAAAACACGAACAAGCGGATGGACGGATAGACAGACATTTAGTATATTATATATATATTTTATATCGTATTTCGCATGTCATATGCCAACAGGAGGGCATAAAAAACAAGCCTGTTTCAAAGTTCTAAACGCATTTTTACCGAAGCACAATTTTTCAAAGCAGCACATATCACAACTGCGACTACTTTTGTTGTTTGACTTGAATACTTTTATTCTTTAAACTAATATTAAAATAAGTAATATTAATAATGCTGAAGTCTGGAGATGATTTTCGATAAGTTCCTTCAAAGATTGTTGTTGTTGATGATTTTGTACAATAAATTCTTTTTTTCTTTTCAAAAGTTAAACTTTTTCATTCATACCACGCGCCAAACGCGGAAAAATCAATACTTTTGAAATCCCCGACATATTTCGTTGGCACTACTGGTGTTTAGGTTAAATTAGTAAATTTTTTTTTTTTTTTTCAGTTACGCCGCTTACCGCCTTAACATGTTAAGATGTTACGCGAGAGTGACTACGTTGTTGTCGTTTTTGTAATATTTTTCAAAAATAAATCTGTTTTTCTTCTTTTTGTACTTAAGCATATGCATGCTTAGTAACCTTCACGAATTTTATTATTATTCGATTACCTTTGTTTATGCCCCGAAAATATTGTCAAAAATATCCCACTTTTTTCCTTGGCCGCCGCTATGGCATTATCCCTTAAAGCTATTCAAAAATGGTAACTTAGACGATGCAAGAAACGCTTGATCAAAAAAAAAAATGAATGCTACTTTTATGAGTGATTAGTAATGGCGGAAAGGCGGCGAAAAATTAATTATCCAGTTGTAACTATGTCGATGTACGATGTGGCGATGTACTTGTATGCTTGGCGAACACAGAGTATGTGTAATCTGAAATTAGGTTGTAATGGAACGACTTGGCAAAACGATAGAAATGTTTTCTAAAATACATTATTATGCCCAATACATATCTCGCAAGGACGGATGGACGAATTATGACATTTATATGCATAATATACAGTTAACGGGTTAAAGGTGCTTAGCGTTTTTGAAATGTTATTCTGAACAGCGCAAAGGTAGTAGACCTAAGTGTAAAAAGATTGATTATTGTCCATCCGTCCGACATCAACAACGAAACCGAATCTTCATATCAAAGGTAGTAGACCTAAGTGTAAAAAGATTGATTATTGTCCATCCGTCCGACATCAACAACGAAACCGAATCTTCATATCTTCTTCATAAGGTAATCAAGGATAGTTAATGTTAATGCGATTGTAACGATGGGCAGCTTTTAGGATTTACAGAATAAGGTTAAAGGGCGTACGTTATCAATAGCAGCACAAAGTGTTTACTACATGCAAAGAAATATTGAAAGAAATTTTTGAATATATGAACAATGCAATCAAAGTGCGAAACCGATCAAAAGAGTGCTTCAATCGCAAATCCTACCAAATAAGTCATATTGCGATACCCGTTTATCATTAATTCCGTTTGAAGTTCAACTTCATTTTTAAGAGATATATTAGGAATTTTCTTGTGTCTGTGTTCTGATAAGAAAGAACAGATAAAACAGATAAAAAAAGACCTCATCTTCGATTTTAACAATCACTTAGGGATAACAAATTGAATGAATTCCACTACACACTGCTGATCGAAAACGTGTGAAATTTTATGTTTACTAAAAATTAAACAAAGATAATAAATTATAAAAACTAAAGCAAACAAGTGACGGGCAGAACAAATTCAGTCCAGACGACAACTATTTTTCTTTCTTCTTTATAACGCTGTTTATACCCTACAGAATATATTAAGTTTGTGCCGGCGTATGCATGTAACTCTCAGAAGGCCTACCTGATCTAGGCTCGTCTATTCGTCTGATGTCTGTCCATCTGTCCATGTTGTGTGTGTATTGCGTTCAACCTACAGGTCGCAATTTTTGAGATGTTTTGATGAAATTTGGACGCCAAGGACGAACGCTGTTGAAAATATTTCGGGCCGGTCCACTTTTTCTACCGCTTATTTTGAGAAGTTGTTATATGCAGAAGAAAAATATAATTGTAAAAATTTCGAAAAAAAACCGAATCTTTATAGGAAAAGGAAGTCATTTTCAATATTTAATATTGAAAATTGCTTCATAATAGTAAATTGAGAAAGAAATCAATCTTCCCGAATTTGAAATACGTGAGTCTGTTTTTTGGATATCACCGCTTATTAGGATCGTTAGGAAATGTGACCCCCTTTGTTCATGATAGTAATTTGTCATAAAAATTAAGTGGAGCTAATTTAAAGGGCCTATGGGCCTATTTCTTGGATACCACTCCATCCATATACGATACTCTATGAATAGAAAGCGTTTCAGAAAAAGGTTTGATTTCTAACATTTTATGATCAAAATTGGTCCATAGTATCAATTTAGCCCCGAAAATTGGCTACAGGGAATGTGGATCGTACAGGTCTAGTTTTAGATCGCAACATACATAAGGGTTGTCGTGAAAAGCAAACCCAATCCCCCGTTAACTTTGAATCACGCCGTTTGATGATTTGGGCGTCGTACAATATGCGGGCGGTCTTTCATGAAACATAGATACGTGTTTAGTGTACTATTACCAAAAGGAGTGAATAACTGTGCTAGATGAGGGATCTAATGATCGGTCCTGCCCGACACATAAAACAATGTTGACAATAAACGATTGATAGCCATATATATATATATATATATACGAATATATGGACTTTTGATTTTGAGATTTTTTACTCAAGGCGAACATTTTCTGTTTTTTTACATTTATGTCCAATTTTTAACCCTTAAGCTACTGACGTTTGCACGGAGATCAAAAGGGATCATTTTGGTTCCCTTTTATTGTGAAATTTCCGCAACAACCGCAAAAATGAAGATACGAAACTGAAATATTGCAACATGGAATGGGATAGGGGATGGGAGCTATTTTTGAATCGAACGAGAAGGCGATCCCAATGAATGTCTGGGCAGTAGTCCTTCTGAAACATAGCTTAGTTTAATTTGTAACAATTATTAATGACACGATAATAATCGTTACTGTAATTGACAATTGATTTGCCAGAGCCGGCAGAGTCCTGATTAGTTGCATCGTACGATATAAGAAATGAAGACAAGACACATTACAAAAATCTTTTATCAGGTACTTTAGACCTACCAGGGCTTGTAGTCATTTAATAAGTAATGGCAATGAGTTGCATAGCTTTGCAGGGTTAAGAAACGGTGTCCTCGAAGATGTTAAGTACTTGTGGTCTGAAGGAGAATTAAATTAATTGTCCGTTCAGATTTCGCGAAGGGAATGCTCTCATGTAAATAACTTGGGAAATAACTTTGGAGCAAAAACAGATTTCTGATATTAAGATTCGCTGTAAGATCGGAATCCAGGGTCTGCAGTGAAAGCTATTATTTCCTGTTATATATCGGCTTGTTGAAGACCCATGTGGCAAATTTTCACTAGAAACGCAATCTGATTTGCCGAGTATTGTACCGGCGTCCAAAGTTGTAGAAGGAAATGCCAGGGAAAGGAATTTTCCATCCATTTTATCCATTGTGGCCTTATAATCTTGGACTCTTAATCGATCGAGAAAGAGGTAGAAAGGAACTCATTATATATATGGAGATATTTAAAAGTCTCTTTATATGAGTCGAGGTCACAACAAAATTTTCGAACTTCGCACACATGCCTTGTGAAGCCGATTTTTCGAAATTCGAGAATCAAAAAGAATTAAAATGTCGTCCTTAGTAGTTCTAGCGTCAATCGGGACAACGTGCTCTTGAAAACTGAGAATGATTGAGAAAAGAAGAGCCCGAAAATGAATGCATTTGAACAGATATTGTCCAACTAACTTAGCAAAGCTCAGAAAAGGTTCTAATGGGATCACGATACTTAATTGACGTATCTCGGTAAACCAAAGCACGTTTATGTTAAAAAATTTATGGTAAACAGCTCAGCGCCGCTAGATGCGAAAAAATAGGCTATTTTGGAATGCATCAGAGCATCCTGTACGGGAAGTATGTTTAAGTTGAATTCTTTTCCAAAGAATTTCTAATAAGATTTTCGATAATTATGTATGTGTATGTGTATGTGTATTAAAAAGCGATATAATTAACGCCTATCAATATTAAGAGGAAGAAATTAAATTAATTAAATTCCTTTATCAACAAATTCAAATCGATTTATTCCTGGTAATAATGACGTGTGCGCAGAGCATATTTATTAGACGTGGCTTTGTTTGCAGAAAACATATAGATTGTGAGATCAGACGACAGAGCGATGTTGTTAAGCTGGTAGATTGATACAAAAGCAAAATCGACGATCAATAGTTCGGTAACCGATCGACAAACCGACAGATTCAAGATAAGTGACAATATCACTAATAGCGGATTGGGGATAAATCCACAGATACAAACTCACAAATCGACATCCCGAAAAATCAACACATAGACAAACCGATGAATATATATATACGCTATACGCTATAAATTCAAATTTCACGTTTTCAACAATAGACGAGAAATTCTTGCTCCTTGTGTCCCTATATTAGAGGGGGAGATAAAGTGTATCAAATGAAATAAGTTTAGAGACAAATGTGTGAAATGAGTTTTTATACAATAAAAAAAATTTAATAGCCAGCAGCACACACGCACACATTTCACTTATCAAAGTTAGCAGGACTGCAAGTAATGGAGATTTTTCGATTTATTAGTTCTTTTAAGGGAAGGAAAAAAAGTGTTCTTTGTTTTGACGCTTAAGACCGACGGAAGACGGCGGATGTAATGCACGAACATACGAAATATCCATCGTACCTGCTGACCAATGCAAAACATTGACTCGATTTGATCGTACTGATGCGTCCAATTGCTTGGAATGCACTTAAGCTCACAAAATTGTGACATAGAAAGGTAAACCTTTTTATTGCACACTGTGCGGACACTTTGAGATCTAAAAGAAATTTTTAGTAGAGAATAATTGCTTCATTAATTTCTTTAATTACATAACATTATTACCCATCACTGTCACGGACTGCCTTAAGGTACGTTCTTGATAAGCCTAGTCTAGGATTTGATATAATTGTTCGCTTTTCCGGAAAGCCATATTGCTTGGAAAGCTTGATGTCATCGTAAAGTCCAAATCGATTATGCACCATCGGTAACGGTAATCTGTTAAGAAATGACTCTCTACGAAGTCTGAATATTAATGAAATGTAAATATTCTTGTTCTTGCCTCGGATAATTGCAGCATTGCATCCATATTTTTCCTCATATGCCCTTTTAATGCCATGTTGGTCTCTTTTTGTATAGTTGATCTTGTGGGTCGCGAAGTTTCGCGATAAGTCGTCTGGCGTATTTAATTTTGGACCAATTTCTACTAGAGGTTTTAGTAGAGTGTCATTATTAAAATCAACTGGTCCTTGACTTCGAGGCCTGTTAGAGCAACAGGCCATTATCACTGGCAGCAGACCATTTGAGTCAACGGTGATATTTCTTGACTCTTAATAAATCGCCATAAACATTGCAAATATTCTTTGTTGGGTGCCGTTGGATTGAATAGGTTTCACAATAATTTATATATGTCCCGTCCTATATATAGGAAAATATAAAAGCAACTGGATCTTATTTCATTTATCAAGGCAAGGTACATCAAGGCCTTGATTGCATTCAGTATAACCTCTCAAATCGGAGGTAGAAAGAAAAGAATTTGTCTTTCAATCTCCTAGTCTTTGACTCAAGCATTGCTCGAAGTAAATTAATGTCCAAGTAGTTTGAAGACAGGGCATAGCCAGACCTATGTATAACGTATTAGACACTACACAGTATAGTACTTCTACCAGGCATTACAATGCAGTGTAAACTACGTCGCTGAAGTGTCAACCACATGAATGTTTTGAGCTTTGAATGCATCGAGTTATGCAACGCGATTTTTCCCATTTCCCATTCGGAAGAAAGTGGGCAAAGAGTTGCGGCGGACAATGAAAACTGGATACGCTATGTGCAAGTGAAGTCATCATCAAGTCAAGTTCAATGCGAATATATTGCGCTTCATCGCATCTTGGGCGGTTATTTGGATGAGTTTCCAACAAGCACTCGGACAGATAATTCAGCCGAAAAATGTCCACATTATGCCAACATGGGGCCCGTCGGTGAAAGTAATGCCTGCTAACGAAAACATCTTTAACCCTTTGTAATCATAATTTTTTTTCTGCCTACTGCCACTTAGCCCTTAATTAATCTGCAAAAAAGGCGTAACGTAAATACGATATATTTAGTATTTGAAAAAAAAAACAGATTTAATAAGTTTGAGTAAAACAAAAGTTGATGAGGTATGAGAAACACGATATCGGCACGTTGTTGACATAGGGGCGGAAAGTGTTAATTAATAATAATAACATAATGAAGTTATAATAAATAGTTAATAAGCATATGTCTGACAATCGATTCCTGTATCTCTTTAAAAATTTGTTTTTTATTTTACAACACATTGCAAGGGAAACAATCGTAATTATAAAATTATTAAAGTAAAAAAACAAAAATTTTGTAGATTTTATTATGAAAATGGAAATGAAATCAAACCTCCATTAAAACTAAAACGATAAAGATGACGAGTCTGTTCTAGTTAAAAGCAAAAGGTTGTTTACTTGATAGCAGCGATAGTGCAAGAGTCAATAAAATTTGCTTTTGTTTTCTAGAATGCCATCATTATTCCTTTGTTGAGATGTGAAATAAAATTTGCGTCTAAACATATGTCTGAACTTTTTTCTGTTTGTTTTTTTTATATATCTGTACATCTGCTATACCCTATACCCTGTACATCTGCTATACCCTATACCCTGCTATGTGTGTGTACGTAACACCCAGGAGAGCTTAAGATGGACTCACCTTTTATTATACCGATCGGTTCAGAACTATTTTCTGAATCGATCTACGCTTGCCTGTCCATGTATGTTTTGTTCGACTTGTACTGGTCGCAAGTTTTGAGACATTTTCATGAAATTTGGCATACTGACGCGTGTTGACTCAAGGACGAACGCTGTTGCAAATGTTTTGGATCGGTCCACATTTTTGACCACTCCCCATATAACGTTCTGTTTTCAAAAGTCGTCATATGGCGAGAATTGCAATTTTCAAAATTTGCCGACAAAAGTGGCTAACTAGGTAAGTAAGTATGTCGGCATTCTAAAGTGTATGAAAATTTTGGATCGTCTGGGGCAATTTTTTGCAACCGTACGATCTCTCTCGTCTAACCGTTCTTACGAGAACTAAATATTTCATGGTGAACATTGAGCCGTAACAGTAAATCGATCAAGAAATCAATCTTATTATGAAGGGTGTGAAGATAAATTCGAATTTAACTAGCAAAGACACCTACCAATATTAAAAAATTCCAACTAAAATCCAGTTGGATTTTAAAATTTGTATGGTAACATAAAATGGATAGGGCAGAACACCCATATTTGAGGCTCTATTGCGGCCAAACAAGAAAATGTCACCCATATTCACCTATATCCGCCGCACTAGAGTCTCAAACTTGAGTGTTCTGCCATATCCATTTTATGCTACCATACAAATTTTAAAATCCAACTGGATTTTAGTTGGAATTTTTTAATATTGGTAGGTGTCTTTGCTAGTTAAATTCGAATTTA
>KK502424.1:1070390-1138563 GCA_000688735.1 Glossina austeni | reverse complement strand
ACGCATAATTTGATTTAAATGGAAATTAAAAACATGAGCTTTTACACTCGAATTGATCCCAAAAAAGGAGTCATTACATACCTGGGGTGTTCCAAAATGTACGCATAATTTGATTTAAATGGAAATTAAAAACACGAACTTTTACACTCGAATTGATCTCAAAAAAGGAGTCATTAGATACCTGGGGTGTTCCAAAATGTACGCATAATTTGATTTTACCGCCATTTAGGCGGTAAAATGCTGACAAATCAAAAAACAATTTGACAACTGACAGTTTATGGTAAGCAAAAATGATGCATTACGTGAGAGAGCAACGCGTTTTTATTGTTGAACAATATTCCAAACATTTTTCAAGATTTTTATCTACAATTGGATTAACTACGTCGTAGGCAAATATTTTTCTCCTAACCAATATAATGCAATAAAGAGATCGTTGGTCGATCATAGGAAATAGCATTTAGAGTTTCTCGCAGTCGAATTTGTTAGAATTGGAAGCAAATCGGTATAAACGTGCATATATATATATATATGCATATATGAAAGTTTACACTTTCAAGTAATGAAAAAATAAAAGAATTTGCAATTAGTTATAAATAATAATGAATGAGGACGGTTTTGTTTATCTATTGCGATATTCTGGCCATTAATAAGAGAGACGCATTTTTCTGTTCCATGTGAAGGAAGAAAGAAATACGCATGAAAGTAGGCCACTATTAAGGAGTTTTAGTTATGTTCGTCAGCATGTGCTTCTTATTGAAGTAATCAGACGCATATATTTTAAAAGATGAAACTCCACGCAGTTAGTTTTTATTCAGATCAAGAAACTAAATTGTGATAAAAAACCTGACAGATAAACGAATTAAAAAAAAAATTCCATAACACTTCTGTGCGTGCATATGTTCACATGATTTAAATAAAAAAAGTAATAACATTATAGTCGGCCAAGGCCATCGCTGCATATGATGGAAACTAAAAAATAGGTTCATTATCTGAATTTTTATGTCAAACTGCTACTTGGAAGCCAACTCCTATTATAAGCTAATAATAATTCGATTTATTTAGGACGTAAGGATTTACTTTTCATTAGAACGCCTATATGGGGTGGGATACAAAAACTGGACATATGTGACCCAATCTCGATAAGGTGTCAAATTACTATTACCAGGATTTATTGAAAGTTAGATCTTTTATGGATTATATGGGAGAGGGTTTAAAAAAATAACCCCACTCGATCCAAAATTTTTTAAATCGATCTAAAAGGGCAAAATGCTATTACTCAGCGATTTTTGTCAAGGAGTCTTCAAAGTTGCAACTTTTTTCCAATGGTCGTAGAAATGATCAAATTCGGTCTATTTTCAATAGGATTCATCCTTAGGCCAAAACTCTTCAGTGTACCAAAGTTCCTTAAAATACGCCGAAATTCGCGAACTGTAGGTTGAACGTAAAAATACAAGGTGGACAGATGGACGGACAGACAGAAAGACAGACAGACAGACAAGCTTAGACTCATTTAGAAAGTTATTCTGAATCTATCAGTGTCAAAAGGCGCGTGTACTTCCATTTCTGCTGGATGTTACATACATACATGTGCAATTATTTAACATATATATGTGCCTGTGTACTATCAGTGACGTAAGGGGCAAAAGGAAAATGATGGCGAATTTTCGCAAACGACTGCAATGCTTAAACATTCGCTTCGAACGATTGGTGTTTTTTTAAATTTATCCCGAAAAGTATGCAAATTCTGCATGTGATCAACATTTTCCTCGATGTAATCAAAAAGCTTAAGTTTAAAAGCAAACCAAAGGACGGCACACAGCGGCATTAATGTAAACGATGGCTTTAAGGTTTTTTTCTTACAAAATATTCATATAACAACAATAACTAAGTGTCGAGCAAGTCATGATTTGGTTAGGGAAAGGGAAAGAGAAGAGTCAGCTCGTGGCCAACCTTGAAACGGATCGATTGCCCTTCATCTTTAGAAAAAACTATTGAAATTGCTTAGCCCCTCTGCGAACTTATAAAGTATTCTTTCCTTCATGGTCGCGGAATAATTCGTGACTTGATTGGTTGTTCTCTTGAAAATATAAAAATTAACGACTGACATTCTTGACACCGACAAAGTTTCAAAATGGACGCCGTTGCCCACAGAACATTAAAAATATTATCGCATTTCCATGAAACATGCTTCTGGTAGTGCTTCTCGTTGCCCGAAGGGAGCCTGGGGAGCAAAAAAATTACAAAAATTATCGCACTCGATCTACTCGATCACTCGATCGAGTAGTAATAAAACAGAAATAAAATAATGGAAATATTTCTTACTGTTTTTAAAGGCCTTTATAGGAGCCGTAAGAAACTCGCTCTTTTTGCAGAGATCATTTAATACATTGATTAGGATGATGTTATGGTATTCGCACTTAGCTTTAAGAAACAATAAGCAAAATTATGTGAATCCACTCTCATATAAACCCAGTATAGAACTATCGTCATAAGTTAGTGAAGATATCATATGACAAGCCGTAGAGACTTTTGCAAAATTTGCAATTTTTACACTTTTCGATTGTGTTTGTTTGTCCCATATACGGTATACATGTTTCTTCTTTATTTTTTTTATTATTATATATTTAAAAAAGAAAAGACTTTTAACCTCATTTTTTTTTTTTTTTTTTTTTTTTTTTTTTTTGCTTACTTCTTCAGCACCATTCATATTCTAGTCAAGCATACTTAATATTCTGTAAAGAGTTGTTTGTTAAAAGCTTACAGTGTATGTGTGCTTGCACATTTGTACCTACATTTACGTACATACATATCGTAGCACAATTTTCTACAAATAGATTACGCACACGTAGATTTGTATAGATTTTATATAAAATCTACTACTCCCTCTTGAGGGTGGTATGGTATGTATGGATAGATATATAGAGGGCGCGGGGGAAAAAAAAACAGAGAGAGACAGAGAGAGAGAGCGGGAGAAACTGAAAAAGCACGTGTTTTTTTACAAGCCTCGTCGTCCTACATTACTCTGCCTATTTTTCATAAGATTGTCGCTGTTGCTATTGTTCTTCTTGATATTTATTTATCCAAACTTTCTGCAACAACATGTGCAACAAATACAAATACCGGTAAACTTCGTACAACGTAATGATAAGCTTTGAATTACGCGAACATGTCTTGCAACAACGCAACAAGGCCCTTAGCCTAGAAAGTAACTAAGTGTGAAAAATTTATTCGATTTTTGTATTTAATTAATTCCTATATGTTGTTTTGTTGTTCATATACCAGTACATTTTTTTTATTTTTTTTTATTTTTTTTTATTTATTTTTTTTTTTTTATTTTTTTTTTTTTTTTTTTTTTTTTACGTGGTTCAATACACATGGGAAGGGGTGGGGAAGTTGACTTTAACACATAAACGCCTGAAGCATCAATGTTTAATTACTAGTGTTCTGTGGTCTTTTCATACCTTTTTTTTTGTTAAATATAAGTAAACGGTTTCCAGCACAACTGCATGAAGTTTTTAGTATTAAAAATCTTTGGTGAATTGCGCCCGATGTATATATACATATATACATATAATATAAAATTCTCTTTGTCGATAGATACGTTCCCAAAAAATTCGTGTAAAAAGAGAATAAAGCGTATTTATAGAATCGAATAAACAAATCTCCTGAAGGACTTGATAATGAAAATGGACAGAGTGAAAATTCGCCAAAGATGTCCAATATTACGAAATCAAGTTTCCATGTCAAGTCTTTCAGATCACATTTAGTGTGCGAAGACTACGCAATGTAATGTCATCTTTCTGCATGTTGGCAACACTGGTATTCGTGCATATAGTGCGACACGTATGCCTTACCTAGTTTACGTGCGACGTCTTGCAGGTTCTATTTATCCGCTTTGTTCGACGATAGTCAAAACTTCGAGTGGCGTGTATGTGCTCAACGTTTCACGAGCGGGATGGCAGCACACAAAAAATATGACAAAATATCGTTGGGAAAAAAGGAATAGCGGGCGCTCGAAACCAAAAGTTGACAAAGACCGGCGAGCGTTAGAAAGGATTTTTGCCAGACAAGAAAAAAACTACCGCAGCAAAAGTGACTGCAGAGTTGCGACAAAAATTGAACGGCGGGTGTTCCACCAAGCCAACGTTCGAAGAATGACTTCAAGGGCATAGTTGAGATGTATGGAAAATCCCAAGATAAGCTTACGATCGGGGCTGTCAAGCACTGCCGTATTTCAAGACGATGATGCACACACAGTTAAGAAAACTTAGCCTCGTTTCAGTTAATCTGTTATGGAGAATTTTGGAGCTGAGAGTGAAGAGCAGATTTCCATTTTCAACATCGTTGCAGCGGTTGATGGAAGTTTTGCTACAAGAATGGTACAACATTCCGTAGGAAATTACTTAGGCCCTCTATAAGGCCATTCCCCGAAGAATTGTAGTTGCTCTACAAGCCAATGATGGCCCAACCGTGTATATGTCAGGTGCTCATACTATTTTGTCCATCGCCACTATACGTATACACATATATATATATTTCCCGAAACTAGTCCATTGATGGGCATCACAATTTTACATTAATTTTGGTCAGAAGAAAGAAGTAAAAGACTAAAAAGGAGACTAAAGTCTCGAAGGCTATCGGCTTTATTGCAAACTCTGCGGCATGTAAGATTTGAACCCATGACCATTGAAATTGTTAGTCGAGATCATTCTCGAGATCATACTCGGCCACTCAGACTTTTATTGAATTATTTTTCCATTAAGACAAAAAAAAACTTTTTGAAACATTAAACTCATAAAGATACCGAAATAAAATTTTGAAGACCCGACAACTGGTAGACACTTTCGGTACTTTCGGTACACTTCACTCCTTTTGGGTGGACGCCGAGATGAGAAAGTGGTAGGGCATATGGTTTCCTTCCATAATCTTCAAAGGTAATGAAATGAACGATATGAACGAAATATCGGCTCAAATTTCAACTTTCGCTTAACGGACAACATCTCTGAAATGTATAACTGCGCGCACGAGATTCTTTCAAATAATGTCAAGATGCTATGCTGAATCGGTTTATGCTTATGTTTGTCGAATTGGCGACAGAATGCACGTCTCAAACGAGGCCATGAATACGGCGTGTTATGCGAAAGCTACCTGTGCATGCATATATATTAGTAATAGGAGAGACAATAACTTCCGATTAAGCTGCAATTGTCAGCACATATATACATATATACATATATATAAATAAATTGATAGATATTCGTGCTAGCATTTGTTATTTTGCAGTCTGTTCCCTTTCGCTTATATATATATTTTTTTTTTTTGCTTTTTATTTGTTGCTTGCTTTTCTCAGTAAACTGTGGTCATTTTTTCGATTTTTTTTTTTTTTTTTTCTCTTTTCTTTTTAATTTCTTTGCTGCGTTGAATTGTGTGTGTGTATCGTTTGGCAAACGTTCTTCAGTGAGAATATTTTGTCTTAATTTCTTTGGCAATTTATACGGTTGGTTGTTTAATATTACCCTCGTGCATATGAATTCATTCAGACCATATCAGACTAGACCAGACCAGACCAGACCAGACCATTCATCCGACTAACTGAACGTTCAGCTAATTTGCAGTAAAAACTCGCACACAAACATAAATATTTAGCTTTTCAAAGAGCATTGAACTTTTTTCTTCGCCATCTCATCAGCTCTTTCTCTTCGTCTCTCTCTCCCTCTCTTGTGAGTCGTCATGTGTGTTTATATAAATTTTTAATAAATATATTTATTGTTGTTGGTTCTCGTTTTTAATTTTTTTCCTCACATTTCCTTCCTCCCTTGCATATATATAATAAATATTGTGATTCTCTCTCTCTCTGTCTCTTTTTCTTTCTCTTACCGCACATTAGCGCGGCCGTCTTTGCAATTGATATCTTGTTACTGGTTTAAAATCAATTATTACATTAATTTTGAATTTTATATTTTATTGATTTGAAACAATTTATTGAAAGACTACGTGTTTCTTAGTAGTTCTTCTCTTCTTTTATATTGTTAATCGGCTTTAAATCATTAACGTCGTAATAATTACAACAACATTTACTAAGATCAGTTTAAAGATGTTCGCGTGTTCAGCAGAGATATTATTCAAGAATATTTTCTTTCCTTCCACTTCACTTTATGCATATATATATATATATATATATATATATATATAAGTGTGCGTGTGTGTAATATATGATGATCTAATATCACGCTGCCCGCCCCCCCTTTTCTTGTTATAAAAGGATTTAATGCATGTTACTATTTAAGATTAACTTTCCAGATATAAAAAAACATACTCAACATTTTTGTTTATCACGTGATGGATTATATCATAACACACATATATATATATAACATAACTTTAACATTCAATTTCAATTATTTTTTTTTTTTTTTGCACCCGCAGACTTTTTCAAATTATAAAAAGAAATGAGTTTTTACTTTGGATCGTTGGTTCCTTTGATTAAGGTGATCGTGGCGATCTTGAAAGAAGTTAAGTGACAGAATGAAAGCACTTGTAAGAATTAAACGATTAAACAAATTTTTTACTACGTCATTCCCTTTTTCCATTTATTAGAATATTGTATATGCGTAGCACTAAAAACACATAAATGCTTCTTCCGTTCTCATCTTTCCATTCGCTTTGACGAGGTAGACTCCTCTAGTTAGCAACTCACAAATTTATTCTCAGTCATTCTCTTAAGATTAAGTTCGGAAATAAAAGCTGATGGAATAGAAATCGAAATTGGGAAGAAAGCGATAGTTTTTCTCTTCCACACCCAGGTGAGTCAAATCGATTCATTTTATCGGATTTAGTTATAGGCACGTACAGAAACGTTGATAGGTCTAATATTAAATCGATAATGAGATTCGCCCGCAATTACCCGCCCATATATGAACTGCAAGAGAAGTTGTAATCGCCTCGAAAGAAATCTTTAATAATCATCCACTTAAGGGATAACCTTTTGCATCTTTTTCTTTACCGTTCTTCTTATCGCCTTAAGTGATGATATATCTCTTATATCATATGAAATAGAGAATGAAATATAAAAGGTTTTATAGCTTCCTTTCTAATAACTCCGATGTCCACAATGCGTCTTACCTCTGGCCATTCAATCGCTGCAAAAGTCAATGAAATCATAGAGTGTAACACACATAAGTAGCCATAACATTGCTAACCAATCAGATATCGATTATTAAACAATTTTAAGTCTTTTGTGTAAGGCTGGGTACACACACACACACACATACACACACACACAATATAGCTCGAGAGGCATTTAAAAACTAAATAAATTAACCGAATTTCTTATTCGAACGAAATCGATTCATTTTTGAAGGGAATATCACCCCAAATAACTGTAAAGCCAGAATAGGAGCCACACGAGTTTATGCTGTTTGCACGTTCTAGAATCAGATCGATCACTGCAGGAAGCAATTCAAAACGAACCAATCAGAATTGTCTCCCCTCTCGTCATGATAACTGACCTGACCTGACCAGACACATCTTTGATGACCCATAGAAAACTAAGAAGGCTTAGTTGGAAATTTCTGACACATCAAACCGCTGACGCGACCTTGCCTCGTTCCATCATCACTTGTTTAGGTCTCTGCCGAACTTTCTTAATGGTGAAAAATTTTGCATCGGTAGAATCCTAAAACTTCCCGAAAAATAGCAAAAAAAACCTTAGACGAGCCTTATGTGTTGCTCTCAAATAGATTTTTTTTTAATAAAATAAACTCACACCTACGCCTTATAGGTGTGAAAGACCTACGTATGTAAAGATGATTTTGCTGTATCTATGCATCTGTCTATGCAGGATGCTAAAAAAATGGTGTGTGCAGGCCGGCCGAAAAATGAAAATGCCAGCAATTGTCCACAAAAGTTGGGAAATAATATGTTTGTGCATCGTAACCGTGATCATAAGTAATCGCCAAAATTTCAGTGGCGCAATTCTTCTTCGACAATCATCCGCCAATTTAAATGACGACGAACGTGCGACATGACTAAAAACTGCAACCACTGACGAAAAAATTGCTCAGATCGTCCTCGACGTCGATGGTCGTCTAAGATTAGAGAGATAGTAGAGAAAAATGGTCGTATGGTGGTGGATGCCCCGCCGCGTTTACTCGCCGTGAACGCGAACAAGAACACGAAGTTGTTTAAGTCCCAGCGATTGTTATCAGTCTTAACGAATTGGTCTGAAGAAAAAAAGTGAAAACATTATAGTCGGACTAGGTCGACTATCAATTACGCACATTGTCTAACACAATTTTTATTTTTGCCATAGAACATAAAAATTGTACAATGCTTTGATATCAACTTAGTTATTAAAGTTTAGGCCTAGTTTAGGTTGCGCCCAAGAGAATCAAAATTTGTGGTCCGTCTTCAAAACTCAGCATAGCTAATTTCTATATCAAGCTACTATTATGTACCAATTTTCGTCGTAAAAACTTGGGCATGGTTGCATTTTATATAGGATGGGATCCAAAAAAGCTTGAACACAAATTAACATGGACAGCCAACAAAGGGACCGACAAGCTTAGATCGGTTCAGAAAATGATTTCACATATATTCAGACAAATTTAATAGTATACTCTTGCATAGTCATACACAGGTTCGGGCACGATAGCTCGCCTAACTGCCCGATATGCACGGATACGGAAGAAGACGCAGAGCACATAACGTTCTACTGCTGCAGGTTTGAGAACCGGCGGTCACAAGTGCCAGCTTACGAGTTAACGAGCCTAATGATCGGTAGTGCAGCAGCTTGGAATGCTGTAGGCGCGTCCGCTAGCAATACCGTCGTGGAGCTACGACGGGTGGAGAGCAGAGGGGATGGAAGCCAATCCCACCACCAGAAGTGCGCTAACGGCAACCAGCCTCCGCGAAGTAATACCTAACGGTGGTCCCCCGAGGTTGTGGGGTAGAAGAAGTGTATGTGGGGGGGTAGTTTTTGGTACGTAGAACTCGTATTTGCTGCTACTAAGAACCCGCAGTATCTTTTGAAGATTTTCTACCTCCTGCTCATTGAGCTAAAAAAAAAAAAAAAAAAAACCCCTTGTATAGTCAAAAAAATTCAATTGTATACACACTCACATACACTGATCAAAGTTTCTGTGCTAATGTGTGTACGCTTATGTTAGTAAGTATTACGATTGATTACGATCGACAAAATGAAGAAAAGACTATCCTGTCATATGTACCCAAGAACATGCCCGTAATAACTTGGCAAGAAGATTAGTGTCATTCCAACGTTATAAGGCAAATTTTTTAACTCAGATAACGCTTTTAACTTGAGTGAAATGGATAAACTCAAGATTACCTTTAATTCCCAAGATATACTCGTTCGACTGTAATAAATATGAAATTTGTTCTCGTGTACGTGTAAATTGCATGCTCTCGTTTACGTTACTATGTCATGTGGGCAGGGTGACCGACCGGCCGAAGAGGAGAATATATTCTTTCTCTGAACGCATTCTTGATTTGCATTTAAAATTTTTTTTAACCTAATTTCAAAGCAATTATTAACTCGAATCGATTTCCAAGAAAAACTGATCGTTTTACTATTAAGTAAATTTAAGATCATTTGAGAATTATTCCAGGGTTTATTTAACATATTGTTTATATATTGTATCCTGGCCGCAACAACTTCAAGTTCACCTTTCTTTCTCATAATTCATAATTTTCTTTTTTGTTAAGTCGCCAATTAAAGCTTCAAAATTGGTTGACTCTTAAGTCGACTTAAAGGAAATCTTCTTAGCCTTTCCGAACGAAAGCTATTACAGATCATCGATATAACCACACAATGAAGAGTTTCTACGAAAAATGTCGTCTATTTGTTTACATTTGACTTTTCCGTCATGAAGAAAGCGACATATACACCTTTTGTTTGTTTTTTTTCTTTTAATAAGAAAAAAAAAGTTAGTCTTTGAGTGGCGTTCAGAAGTGAAAGTGGCTCGCTAATGGAACTGTTTAACCCTAAAATGTCGCGTCTTCTCGCGGGGGTTATTTTATCGGCCATACGTAACACCTGAATGAATAGACGTGTATATGTCGGTACTTGAGTTAAAACTGTTTGGGATCAGAATTGTTTGCTTAAAGCAGGCCGTGCATCTCTTACTTTCAGTTACCTTTACGCCTTTACCTTTACTTAAAAAATATGTAAAATTGAAACTTAAGTACTTTACAGTAACATTCAGGATTTTGATACTATGTGTTACGCGTATGTTGTTTTGTTAGTTATCTTCGGCGGGGATCGACTCGCGAATATCCACCACTATGTTTTTCGCATTCTACTCGTAAAGTTCTTTTATTTGGTACCCATATCGGTGGTATTATTAAGAAAATACTAATCGCCGTATCTTCTACCATATCGTTGTAGAATTAACCGATTTTTAGCCAGATAATATATCTTCATTTAAGGAGTGTGCAAAACACTTTTAAACATTCGGTCTTGATTGCCTTACGATAATAAATTATAAAATCCCAAAAAAAGCGAAAAAAAGAGAATTTAATCATTTGTACTAACTTTGTGTGGGCGTGGAGGCTGCGTTTCATTTTTACACGTAAAGAATAGAGTGCTTCGCAAAGTAAATGCGGAAAATTCCAGGATTCGAGTAATGAGCAAGAATCCAAAAATTTTTGTTAAAAAAAACTGAGTTGCGTTCAGTTTACGCACCATTGCTCGCTGTTGATCTTACCAATTTGGCCCATTTTCGATATCAACCTGCGCGTACTTACTTCCAATGTTTCTACCAAATTTGAAGTGGATATCTTCATTTTTGCGAACAGGAAAGTGCCAACAAAACGCAGACGGACGGACATGGCTGAATCACGCTGATCAAGAATATATATACTGTGCAGCTTCCCTTTGGGTGTCACATACATTACGAAAAAAAACTAATTGGGTGTACCGTCATCCTTCAGTGGTGGGTAGAATAAAAGAAGGTATAATCGAGTTTGTATATGTATAACGGAGTTTCAATGCTTTTTGAGATAAATTTTGAGATAATTACACGATATTTTTTTTGAGACGGTTTTCAATGGTTTTTATTTTGAATATATTTTTGATATTTTTACAGTGCGCAGTTATGATAATCATGCTAAATGTGGTCTGGTGTGGGTGCCACATGTGGTAGCTTACCGATGTCGAACTTGCGGCATCTCGCCTTGCATGTCCATTTGCCGCGATTGCTTTAAGAAAGGTAATCACACCAACCATGATTTCAACATGTTTCTGTCACAAGCCGGTGGAGCTTGCGATTGTGGAGATACATCCGTAATGAAGGCGGAAGGATTTTGCAGTGATCATGGCATTAATAATCGAGTAAATAAAGAACCAGTACCCGCAAATTTATTGGCTGTCGCCGAGGCTATTATGCCGAAATTATTATTTCGTTTATTGCAACATTTTCGCGAGCATAGTGACGCTACATCACAAACTTTCAATTTAGCTGCCCATTTATGCGAGGAGTTCACCAACATGTTAATCGATTTAAATAATATGGGCGAGATAATGCGTAAAGTTATGACGAGAGCTTTGATCAGCAAAGAGGTCTATAGTTGTAATGATGTCAGTACACTTTCGTCTCGTCACACTAAAGTGCTGCGAAGGAATCGTGAAAAATATGAGGAAGCGGTGAATCGATTTCCTCGACCCGAGCCGCCCGATGATTATAAAGATTTACCGGCTTTGGGCGCGAAATTGGAGCATACTACACTGCTTGAAGAGTTCATTTTTTGGACATTTAAATTTGAATTTCCCCAAAATTTAGTATGCTTTCTGCTGAATATGCTCCCTGATCAAGATTACAAAGAGCATTTAACGCGCACCTTTGTAATGCACTACAGTCGCATACCATCCGTATTAGAAATGTCTCGGGATCCGGATACATTAAGCAATCGCGTTGTGCACATGAGCGTACAGCTATTTTCGAATGAAAGCTTGGCCCTCAAAATGGTTAAAGAACTATCGCTGTTACATGTTATGATCATAAGTCTAAGATTGATGATGTCCAAAATACTTATACAGAATACTTTGCATGGTAAGCTTCGAAATTTCTTCTGTTCTGTTTCTGTTAATTTCTTCATCATGATCGTCTTCTTTTTTATCACTTTTTTTTTTTCTTTTGTAGATCCAGCGAAAAATTTTCATTTTGTAATTGATTGCACGCGCCAAGTAATGAAGGACCATTGCTATTGGCCATTAGTATCCGATTTCAATAATGTATTGTCCCACGAATCGGTGGCTTTGGTTTTCTTACGCGACGACAATTTAATCGATATGTGGTTTCAATTCCTTTCCATGTTGCAAGGTATGAATGTTAATGTGCGTGAAACTGCCTCCCATGTTGAATTCGAGCCAAACTCATACTATGCGGCGTTTTCATGCGAACTGGAAGCCAGTGCTTATCCTATGTGGTCGATAATCTCTCATTTGCAGGACGGCAAACATGCTCATTTGGCCAAAAAAATTATAAATGATTGTGTGACAACGCTCCACGAATGGTTAGACGCCATATACTACCAGGAACCAAAAATTTCACAGGTTGGCTTTTTTGAACTTTCTCTCTTTTCATACCTACCGCCGAACACATATTACTTTCATGAAAATCGAAAAGGACTTTTACGTTCCTTTCAATATCTTATAAAGTATACGTTTCTTTTTTTCTTAATTACTTACAAATTCAGCACAGTTGCGAGTAATTAATTAATCCGGAATTAATCCAAGCGACATGCTCTTCTCTTTTTATTATTTTACCAAAATTGAAGGACAATTTCAATTGCAAAAACTTTTTTTGTGATCCCAAATTCAAGACTATTGCAGTGAGCCCGTATCGAATTGATTTAAGGACGATGCAAATACTTTCGGGAAAATGATGAATGTAGAATGCATCGATCTTGTCTTACCAAGTTCACTGCTTAACGGTCAAAATTTAAATTAATCGCAGGAAATCGTCAACAATGGTATACTTTCGTCACTAACAAACACATCTTTAAATTAGATTGCAATGTTTCATTACCATGTGATATATCGTATCGTTAATCAGCGTGAATTAAGGGAAACGATTCAGTCATGTCCGTTTGTCCGTGCATTCAAAATATAATCCTGTCTCCAATAACAATTTTGTTTGCCATTATTTTTTTTTTTTAAACTTGAACGTAGCCCTTATTTCGCCTTAGTCCACCCGCAATTAAGAAAGGTTCGGTTACTTGAATATCTAATGCAAAATAATGTGCTTCTCGTTTAACTTTATCGGCCTCTTTCATCTTGCAGGAGGAAATGTTACAAGCTTCATTTCATTTTCCTTTGCATCGCTATTTGGCTGCTTTCGTTTGCCAGGCGGTTACAAAAATGGGTATGTCTCTTTCCGAAGTATTACCTACGCGGTCGTATATTCTTCCATTGCTGATGATGCATCCATTAAGAGTTCAGGTGAGTTAATATTTATTATATATGTATATAAGTATGCATAACATATTACATACCACCTTATGTATGGTTAAGGATAAGTAGCGCTTTAATTTAACAAGAATATTTGGCTTTCCCCTTTCCCCACCTGTTGGGATATTAAACACGTGCTTTCCTTAAATAGCGCTCAAATTTTCGCCTTCATGACGATTCCTCAAGCACAAGCGCAATTTATTCAATAATTTAGTTATTGTGGATTTATTTAAATTCATATCTTTATATTTCGTATTGTTCCTTACAATATATTCTTGGTATGTTTAATATTTCATTTATTTTTACATGTCTATCTGCGATGGCTTTGATTTCAGCAAACGAATACTGGCCATTAAAGACCGGTTAAGCATTTTTATATAATTTTAATCCGGAAATAATTGCTGACGGCTATCACTATAAACTACAATACATTATAATGAAGTGGTTGTCTAGGGAGGATTGTTAAATAAATTTTTAAAGACTATGGGGTGGTTGAATATGTGGTGTAAAATCATAAGTTAATAATTTAGGAGCTAAAAAACCTCCATAGCCGGGTCGTCCCTTATGATAAATTCCAATACCTGCCAAAGGTACCGAAGGATTTGAAATGACATCTTGTATATCGATGAAAGGTACCGTCGATTGTCCGGCATCTTTACGCATGCTGGATGGGCCAAATTCAATATATTGATTATGCCGCGAGTCGGGAATCGATTTAGCCTTTGTACGTATCGGCATATCTGGTTCATTCAAAACGATTTTAGCTCTGCAAAATAAAGAACTTTTAACATTTTTTGAGACTTTAAAATAATAATTTATTGGCTTACCTTCGATCTCCACTAACATCAGTGTTATCGTTTGATTTCCAAAAACTATTGCTCTCGGGTCGTACCAGTTTCCCGGTTTCGAAATTAAATTCCGTTAAGCGTGCTTCCAAATTTAAATGGGCTCCCATCACTCGAAAACGTACGCCAGTTACTACAAACGTATTGTCGTCGGTTACAATGTCATCTAAATCAATGGAACGTGCCCCATAACTTAGAGTATAATAATCGCGATTGTTGTGAACACCTTTCTCGTAGAGTGTATAATTCTCTACCGGTTTCCACGCTAACGAAGTTCTATTGATAACGCCTCGCGGCGAGAGTTCACCTTCTTGTATTTGCAAATGGAATACTCGATTTTGTTTCGTAAACCGTAAGCCTGTCACTACCCTGAAATGAAAATTCAACGGTTAATATATATATCTATAGCAATCACTTTAGCAAATAATTTACTTGTTGGCCGCTACGTCAGATAAAGTTTCGCGTAAGTTAAAGTATCGATCAGTTTTTGTACTATAGATATCATCGCAATAGCAAAAACAATAGGTACAATGCCAAAATAAATACCGCCACCATGAGTCGACCTTGAAAAATCTTCAATCATATTTGTTTATTATAAATATTCGTATCTTCTTACTTGGGTCGTACCACGGCTACATTTGCTTTCTTCACCAAATGTTATTCCATTTTCATATTGAATGTACTCATAGCGTCTTACACTACCCCGACCCTATTGAAGAAAGCCGTTTATTAATTTCATCAAATTAAAAGTAGAAGGAATTAATGTTATCCTACCGACTGACATATAAACATGTCCGAATCAACATAACGACAATTATGTATATGACCGGTACAACGTTCTTGACGTGCACAAAATTTGTCCTTAAAGCAACCTTCACTTTTAGAAAATTCATAGTCTGCACATGTACGCCAACATTCCGTGTTGTGATTCATGTCAACTTCATTCTCTATATAACCTTGAATTAAACGGGTCACTTCCTCGTACGTTTGGCCCAACTTGTACATTTGAGGGTCACAACGCCAAACGATACGGTCAGCACGATTCATTACCTCCCGCAACAAACGTACGGTTCTTTCCGTACGTTGATAATAGGCCTCGCGCATAAGTTCGGATTCTTGAGTGAAGTTACCTATAAAATTAAATTCGTTTCAAATTTATTTACAAAAAGAATGTATACACCGCTTACCTTTACCATAAATACGTAACATCATCCAAGAAAATTCCATCATTGTATAACCCTTCAGTTCGGTCAAAGCAATGTCCGAATACAAGGAATACAAGAACTGCTGGGTTGATTGTTGATCATGGCAACGTTCCTCTTTTGAGGCCTGTAATGCATTAAAACTTTATTACTAACAATTCATGCAAAAAAAAAAGAAGAACAAATTTCAGTCAATGTGGTAATTTATTTAATATGGTTTCAAATTCCTGAGCAAATAAACAGATGTTTTTCGTTCTCACAGTATTTTTCGTGGAAAATTTTCCATTACACATGAAATGGAATATGTTCTAGAACTTGCTAGTAATAGTAATCACATGCTAAATATCAATTTATTTATTTTTTTAATTTTTTATTTCATAGCATTTTAATACTAATTAGGCTTGAAATAGTTGTTTAAACAGAAAAGGCAAAACTAACCACTAATGCTCGATAATAAAGAGCTTGCTTCACCATTATCAATTCAATGTCTTGGAAAATGCGATCCATCGAAAATATTTTATCGTTACGCAAGACACTTTCTGCTAAGTCCATTACAGCCCGCTCTTCTAAATCCACGCTGTTGTCGTGATCGTTAACGAAACGCATAAAAAAACCAAACATGCTCTCTATCAGTAATAAATCCCGCTCTAAGATGCTCCATTCATAATGATTTAATATATGGTATTTTCCTTCCGTCCAGGTCGACGACATATTTTCATTAATAAATAAGCGATGAGTGTCAATAACTTTTCTCGCAAGTTGTTCATCACTTCGGTTAAACGAGATTCTATTTAAATTTTGCCATAATGATTTTTCCAAGCTTATACATTCTCCTCGAACGGCGTCAATTTTTGAGAGAGGTGGTCGTACAATTTCGTAGCCCCTCACGAAACTTCCATTGAGTAATAAAAACCACAGTATTAATGGTACCAATATGACAGCCATTGTGACTTTATTCAGTTTATATTACAATGTCCAAAACTTTAATGATTTTCAGCCCTTCTCTGCTTTTTACCTACATAGCATACTGTTTAATGAAACTTTGTTGTTGCTGCTGCAGTTTTATTGCTTTATTGTTTTGTTTATCCAGTAGATCTTTGTTGTTAAGACATTTTGCTTCTTTTTTTGCTGTTTGCTTTTTAATCAGAAGAAAGACAAACGCACGCGTCTTAAAAGTGAACAAAAGAAAGAAAATTTCTCTTTTTATAATAAAAAACACAGGAAGAGGACTTTGATAGATTTGAACTCTCTATTTTTGAACATAAACAAAAATATATTACGTACGAGCACAAAATTTTGCCTACTGCTCGTTATTGTCTATCTATAGTAAAATTTGTTTGGCTCTTAATACTAATTAAATCGTAAAGTGGAATGTTTTTTTTTTGTAAACATAATTTAAGCAGGCAATTCTTGCCAATGATCTTAAAAAATTTGTTTACTTTTTCTTATTAATCATTATCTAAAACGTGCATTAAATGTCATGGATGGACATAATGATTGCTTTCAATCATAATGTCAATGTCGATAATTGAATTTTCAGTTGTGCATTAATTAGGTGCAATAACAAAAACAACAATGCTAACAGATCAGATTATAGCAGCAACAATAAAGAATTTAATTTATTTTTCTTTTTTGTCATGATATTCTCAACAATATAACAACAATGCAATCGTCATCATTATTACAGTATGCGAGGACTCACACTTCCATTAATTTTGCTTTAGAATAAAGAACAAATATTTTTCTCTATAAATATTCTTTCCTTTTTTTTTTGCGTTTACGTTATTCTTTGTAATAATTTTTCGCACATAATTTAGAAAATTTTATTTAATTATTTTTCCTATCGATTTTCTTCTTCGCTTTCCTTAACATTAATTTCAAGTTTACAATCAGATTTTTTTTTTTGCGATTTACTTTGCCCTTTTACTTTTAAAAAATTTATTGTATATATTAATTTAAACCGTTCACAATGCTTTCCGAAATAAAAATAAATATAGATTGGTTTAGTTTCGTTTTTCACAATTCAATCGAACCATAGCAGCATTTAATTCAAGAAATATTAAAGGGAGCTGCCAAGCACTGAAAATAACTTTAGTGATTTTTTAAAGGAGAAATTGTAAACATTTTTGAAATTTTTAAACTAATTATGATGTAACTTTTTTGGACGTTCTCTGCTTTCAAAAACAAAAAAGAAAGCTAAGAGAAATGATATAATCTTCATCTCTAGAAAAATTGCTTAGTGTTAATGATCGTTACGGCTGCATTTTACAAGACAATTTTCTTTTTTAAAAGGTAGCTATCGACTTTTAATGATATTATGTTATATTGAGTGAATATGTTCAATTAGGAATTCGGCCAATTGATTGGATTTCAACTTCCTGTGCAAAAAAGCAAACAGATAATGTGCATAGAAGCAATATTTGCCGATTTTCTGTCTTATGTACTTTTTGTATTGCTATTTGAAGTGGTAAAAAGAAATTGTATTAGGTTCTATGCATTTTTCAAACATTACCTCGCTACGATTTTTTTCATTTAAAGTTTTACATTAGTTATAATCATTTTTTCTAATGGCAACTCTGTTACATTTGAAATTGCTATTTCTCTTTCTCTTTGCTGAGAATTTTGTTTTAGATGTTTGTCATATATTCTCTTTTATCTGTTGGAATCAGATTTGTTTGTAAACCTGTAAGTAAGCCTGTAGTAAGAATTCCATTTAATATCTTTGCTTAGGAATGGTTTTTAGAGTATATTGTTTGCACCCCCTTCTCATTATTAAGAGGGTTTCCGGGAACTTTCAATCACGGCTCTTTCTTCTTTTTTTTATTATGGTTTAAATTACATGTTAATCTCGATATTACAATTTAAAGTACAAGAAAAGCAAATCTAGGAAGAAAGGGGCGTAAAAATATGTGAAGGTTTACTTTAATAAAAAACATGTTTAGCAAACTTTGTATTCTGTTCGCCCGTTACCTCCATTTTTTCCCAATTTTCGTACTTCTCGCATTTTCAATTAACGTCTGACGTCATATCACGTAGATTTTACTCGATGAGCAAAATATGCATATAAAAACGATTTAGCAGGAGAACGCATTTAATTTAAATAAAAATCTCAGTTTGTTTTTAAGAGAAAATTTACAAAGAAATCAATGAATACAATCTATGAACTTAGCAAACAAATCTCCGGTGGTCGTGATTTTTTTTCTTCTACGAACGACTTTTTATTTTGGTTTTCTCCCGCAAGCAAATTTTTATTTTTGTTCTCATTTTAGTTGGCTGGAGACGATGACGATATTTGAGTGGGAAAATATCATAAATAGTTTATTATATATATATATATATATATACATATGCTTAAGTTTTTTTTTTTTTTTTTTAAAGCACTTTAGTCTATTTTATTACTTTGCCATTTACATATACACATTTAGCTTGATTCTAAGAAAGTCCAGTAAGGAAAGGGTAACTTAATGCATGTTGTTGGATTTCTTTTTGTTTCTTTCATTGATTTTACGAAAGTTTCTTGCCAACGATTTTCATTTCAATTAGGTTTCTCTTTTAACTGAACGCATGTCTCAGTCATCGTCACAACAAACAATCGCCAATAAGATATTTTTGGGCAGACAAGACAGAAAACTTTGCCACTTTTCAAACTAGCCAACAGTTATTTAAATTAGGTCACTGACATTTAAAGAAGGTCACAGCCGTATATTGGAATTTTTCAATACCACTTTTCTAACCATTCAATATGTATTATGGAAGGGCTGCTTATAAAAAAAAAAAAAAAAAAAAAAAAAATCGTATTAAAATTTAATCAACAATTCATTTGGTAAAATGTTTAGTTTGTTACTTCAAGAATAATTTTGTAACCGGTTTTGAGTTAACGAACGTACAATTTTTTCTACATTAAGTAAAAGCCGTCGTTGTTTCGATGATTCATCACAATTTTTTCAAGTCTTTCCATGTTGTTGCATATAAATAAATATGTACAAATTTAATGTGCATTATACGTGTTGTATAATTTTTTTTTTTTTTCTTTTTAAATGGTTTGTTATTCATTCATTCATTCATTTGCGACACTTATTTTTCGTTCTTTTAGAATATTTTCCTTCATTCTTAATTCGCACGCATTTACAATGACTAGATTACATTTTTCATTCTTTTATTTACTCATTGTCTGCTATGCTTTTTAGAATGCATTAAGATTCATTGTCGGGTAGCATCGGGTTACATTTCAATCTTTTCACATTTTACCCAATATGCGCACACATATATATATAATGTATGTATTCGTGATATTTGTGATGGGCGGAGGGGAGCGGATGGTGCAGCGAACACCCTTACTAAAGAAGTAGCCTCAAAAGCGCCTGCACGAAATTAGTTCAATATATATGTACATTGGTACAGAAATCGTGACTGACTTGTTTATGCAGATAATTTTGAATATCAAAATTGTTGCTTTGTCATTTAAAATCGTTAAATTAAAGATGTACTTTTCAATAATGGAATACATTGATGAACGATATATATTTTTACCTCATAGCTTTGTATTAATAAATCGAACATATTACTCGAAGTGATTTTGTCTTCGGCTCCAAACATTATCAATGATAAACGTTCCATTAGGTGATGAACGGAATAAGCGTTTGGCGATACTGTCCACTTTGCAAACTCTAATAACGTTGATGTTTCCAGCTTGTCCTGGTAAGCTTCGTATTTTTGCATTTGTTGAAATCGGGACGATATTCGATTAATAATGTCAGCCATTTCCGTACGTCTGCCTAACAATTTCAAGTAACTTTCAACGTAATTATTAACTGAATCCACTGCGACGGCAATTTGTTCGGCATGCTTGAAATAAAAACATAATATGAATAAATTTATAATTTATTCAAATTTATTTCATTTCCTATCAAAATTTTGTGTAATCACCTGGTCTTCAATTTGTGCGATTTGTTTACTAACTTCCTTAAGACGAATTAACACCTTTCGTTGCTTCTCTCTAGCTAAGGGAAAATCTAAATTTTGAATAGCGGGCGATTCTTGTACTATATTCCAAGCTTTCAAAACAGTCAGTGTTACTTCTTTAACTATATGAAATACGTCCAAGGCATCGTCCACTAAAGCGTTAACTGGCGCGGGTGCGGACAAAAATAATACTAAAGATAATGTTAATGCAGCAAGCAATTGAAGTGTTCGTAATAATTTCATTATTCAATTTGATTTATTTTGAACGTTTCTTGTTTTACAAAGGCAGCTTAAAACGAAATTGTAAAAACAAGTTTTTGCTTTTTATTCACTTTTTCGTTTACTTTTAACAACACATATGAACATAAAATCATTTGGTATCTTCGACTAGATAAAGAAAAAACAAAAACAACTTTGTTTTATAAAATTAAAAGCCAAATTAAGAAAAAAAACTAGTCTTCCTTTTTTTTTTTTTTATTCTCTTATTTCAAAAACAGAAAGATAAAGTAGCCGCTCGACGTCTACTCCTCGCTAATGTCAAAATACAAAATGCTTATAATAGCATATTATAATATTTAATGAATATCTTCTGATGTGTCAGTCAGCCTTCTCTATAACAGAAAGTATATACTTTTCTCTACGCGCTCTCTCTCTCTCTCTCTTTGTCTCTTTGTCTCTCTTTCCCATTATGCAGTTTCTTTGGTATAAATTTACAACTTCGTCTGCAATCTGTCATTCAACTGCAAGCATACACATTTATTGCGTGAGTATGCATTTATTATGTGAGAGGAGATTTTTAATCTCACAACAGCGTACGCTCTCTTCGTCTTTTCTTTCTTATATGACTTTTGTAGAAAAAAAAGGAGTAGTACAATAAGAGAGACTTGAAGTTGATGAAGAATTTATAATAAGTGCAAAGTCAGACTCTTTTTATTGCACAAACATTTACGTTACTGCCCATGGGCAGAATAAATTACTGAATTTTACGTAGAGAAGTTTGTGTACTAATTTAACTATTGTTGCAAAGTATGTCCTGTCATCATATCATATCATAAAATATTACTTACTTCTCATAAACTTTTATGGAACTGCTCGTATTTACATTTGTTTGTTGCCACTATAAAGGGTTCTTATAGCGCATAGATATGTACATCAGCCTGTTTATATATTTTTCAAGCTGCTAACTCAATTGAAATGCGGATTATAATCTCCAACATCCATATAGAGCGTTTATTTAAAACTATGCTAGATCTTTGCTCGGTTATATTGTAGCTTTTCTTTTAGTTTCTTTGGGGGATTTCAAGTTCATTATTTAATCATTTTATATAATAATATAAAAATACACATAAGATCCTATAACATTTTCGCGTAAACATGCAACAATGCAAAGAGTGAATGAAGAGTGATACGGGGGAGCCGAATACATTTATTATGTGTCTCTTCTTGGCTTGGATTTGTCGTTCTCCACTTAATTCAAGAACCGAATAAGTACCAACTATATATATATATATATATATATATGTTTGAGGTTTGAAATCGTTTTAAGAGAAACGACAGATATATGTCCGTGTATTAACGCCTGCACCTGGCATGTGCCTTAATCAGACGGGTTGTCTACAACCATTGGCAATCGAGAGGCTAGTCGATTGAGGACCCCTCAGGGAGAGAGTCAATCCCCATTGAAGAGGGCCTCGTTACCTTGAAGTACCGCAATAGAAAATGGGGGTGGACCAAATTCTCGTTTAGTGGCCTACATCGAGGCCTATCTAAGCACCTCTTAAATGGGTCCCCGCGAAACTTTGGCGCAACCACAGCCACCATGATCAGTCCCCGAAGGGCCGTACCCAGCAGTCAGGCAAGAAGGCATTCGTCCGGCATTCCGATGGGTAATGTACGTCTTCCTACCGGAGCAATCCTACTTTAGGCGACCTGATCCCCGAGGACACGATTTAACTTCTTGGCTTATCGTTTAAGCAAGAACTTACAAGCTGCACAGCTTTGGGTGTTCTCATACTGTACTCATTTAGCACTTGCCTTTGGACTATCCACACGTCCTGGAAGACCGATCCTTAACTATCCTTTCTCAAGGAAAATAATGCTTCCACGGTTGTCGTCGTACAGCACACACACGCAGCTGTGCCTCAGCCCACTTGATATCGTTGGCCATCATCACTAGATGACCTCCACCAAGAGAACCAAATAGGGAAAGAAATCCTTCTTTTCAATTTAGGAAAGAGAGCCCCTTGCGACTAGACCCTTTCCGCTTCCGAGGAGAAAAACCTGTTGCCAGGTTATAGATAGTAAGCCTTAAACCTTTCTTTGCCATTGACTGTGCGACTCTCAAAACGAGAGGAAAAAGAGAGCCATAATGCAGCAGTCAATGTTTTAAAGAGAACATCTATGGGTAAACCAAAGGACCCCCTAGTTTCGCTCCCCAAGAGAGACGACAATTGTCATTCAAGCGACCATGAGCCAAGTTAGTGCATTTTTTCAGACTAAAGTCTTATGAAAAATCTAGATGCTGAATAGTTCAAGAAGACGAACTAATTTCTCCACTTAACTCTGTGATGTAGCAATCAATTAGTTCCTGCTATCTTGCCATACACTAATGCAGGGGTGGGAAACTTTTTTTGTCAGTCAGGCAATTTTGATTGTCACATCACTGCGGGGGCCAGAACAAGATCCGGTAGTGAAGGCAGATACAATGCATTTGCAGCGTTGTTATGTGCGAGTAAATTGAATTGTTTGAAATTTTAAAGGTAGCGGGACAGATTCGGCGACATCACCGGTCGACAGCACGAGTTGCCCATGCCTGCTATAACCCATTACTTTTGTACATTATTATTATTATTGTTATTAATTTAGCCCAGGAATAAATTCTGAGATTAAAGTGTTAAAGGACTAGCAAAACTAAGGCTATCGGCTTTATTGAAAATTCTACCGCACTTGAGATTTGAGCTCACGTTGTTAGTAGAAATTCTTTGCCTACTCGGCCAGTCAGGCAGAGTATGTACAAATTAGAAGATTTAAATTCTTCTATTTTACTCTCGTGTCGAGTTATAGTAAAAGGTTAAGAAGCGTAATGTCGTTTATATATCAATCTTTCCATTAATGGATTCATTAATAGTCGCGTTCGCCTCGTCATTAGGTTTTTAGAGCATGTTTTATGTTGTAGCCTTAGCTAACCGTATATCGGTCAGCCATGTAGTCACATATATCATACTATAGTTATGCGATGTTATGCTTAGACTTACAGGGAAGGTGATGTTCATGTCTTGTTCCTTTTGATTAAAAAACAAGTAAGAATACTATAGTCGGGCAAGGCCGACCATTAAATAGCCTACACCACTTGGTTTAACACAATTCTTATTTTTATTATAGAACACAAAAATTCTTATTCTTTCTACACAAAGGCATATTTTACGTGTGCGTATTTATGGGGAAGCAATCTAATGTAGTACAAGTTTAATCCTTACATCCAAAAATAGGCGTAGATGGTCCAAATCTTGTAGAGTTCATTTTTTTATGAATTTACTATAATATTATGGGTCAATTTCCATGACTACATATTAAAACTTGGACTTTCCTGCTCTATAAAGGATCAATTTTCGGGAGAATCCTTATTAGAGTAGGATCTAAAAAATAGGTCGAGATGATGTAAATTCGGTACAGTTAATTTTTTTATATTAAATACTATTATGATATAATTTTCATCGTGAACCATTGAAAATTATACCTTTTTCTCGTATGAGCTTCAGTTTTCGTTATATGAGAGCGGACTTAAACAAATTGCCGCAGCTGGTCTAAAGTTTTCATATCAATTTAGAATGCCCAAATACTACTCCTTAGCCACTTTCGCCGAGAAATTTTGAAATTTACGATTTTTTCTCATTTAACCACTTTTCAGAACAGGGCGTTATATGGGGAGTGGTTGAAAAAGTAGATCGATCCGAACCACTTTCAATAATGTTCATCCTTAGATCAAAACACGATATTGTACCAAATTTCATCAAAATATCTCAAAAATTGCGACGTGTAAATTGAACACAAATTTACATGGACAGACATCAGATGGACAGACGGACAGACAGGCTTAGATCAATTCAGATTAGGATTCTGAATCGATTGGTCGGTCTATTCCGCCCAGCATAAACTTAATATTTAAACTGTACCGGAAGTGGTGTAGCGTATGAAAACAAAAGAGCGACCAAATAGCGTTCGCCAAGTTGAGATTTAGTCGAAGCAAAATACAATTTTTTGTCATATTCAAAAAAATTTCAACAACGACAACAATTAATTATTGTTTAATTATTTGTCTTTGCAGAGCTTCTTTTATGAAATTTTAGCCGGTATCTGGGTGCGAAATGGTTTGCAAATCAAAGGTCAAGCAATGACTTACATACAGGCGAATTTTTGTAATTCAATGGCCGATATGGATCTTTTCTTTTTGCAAATTTGTGCAACGAATATGGCTCAGTCGTTCTTTCTACAACATGCTATTGATATGTTTGGTGTCAGCCAATGGCTCGAATTGGCCCCTTTAAAACAACCACAGAAAGTAGACCAAACGTCAATGCTGGAGGGATTTCTTACTTTTTTGGCTACTTTGGTTACAAGTCGCACTAACCTAGGAAATGATGAGGCCACTCAATGCATTATCGAAATTAGTGCTTTACTCGCTACTGAAAATAAAACGCATTCTCAGTTGCTTGAATTAATGCCTGAGAGGTCAGGCAATGTACACACTAAGAATTTTGAAACGTTTCTGAAACAATTGTCTGTCTACAAAGCGCCATCGGCAGGTTCAGACAATTTGGAGCAAGGTCTGTTTACACCGATTGACGAAGTATGGGAACGATATTACGACCCGCTACACGTTTTGTTAAGGGCTGTGCATCGTAGAGATTTTCAGTCGTCTTTGGATCGATTCACTAATTATGTGAAATCAAAAAATAAAATGCCGGTTAGCGGTAATTTGTGGCCGCCGTTTCGTTTGCCTCGTCCAGTGGGCCCAGCGTTTAGTGATCCTTGCCGCATTCTTGGCTCACGAGTCTTCCATTCTACTATATTGTCAATACTTCATAGAGCGGTTTATTCACGGGATGTTTCCGAACACTTGCTCGCCTTGGCTATATTTCTTTTGGAAGTAGCCATTGAAACTAGTGAGGAGACAAAGTTTTCAAGCAATGATAAAGCGGCCGTTGTTGAGTGTGAGGACAAACATAAACCATGTTATCCGTATGGCATGCGGAGAGAACCACCCAAGTTGTTCAAATGTTATCCAACTGATAACCTTAGTTGTAATTTACGCCATGTGGTGTCGAAAATATCATTAAAATCGCAAGATCCTAAGGTAACACCAGCCCATTTCCGTTCTAATCCCTTTTACTCAGATATAGAGTATATAGTTCCTGATGGATCAGATGCCGCCATGAATATGTCCACTACTTGGGAATATGAGGAAATGGCTCGAAACTTAAGTGTAGTACGAAGCAATCCGTCACCAAACGCAACTTCTACCGCCATTGTACCGATGCGATTACAAAACATGGAAGTAGCTCTACCACCTGATCTTTCAGTAGTACCCGAAACTGGTTTAGTTATACGTCAAGACAGTCAAGACGACGATTCTCTTAGAGAAACTAACAATGCACTAGAAAATGTTGGTTCTGCTCCTGCCGTGGAATTTCGATTTTCATTGCAACCCATTACTTTGCCAGAGACGGGAATGGAAGTAGCTTTACCTGATAATGCAAACATGTCCGGTAACAATAGCGCCAGACTTGCAAATCAACACCAGCCACACAATCAGAGGCAACAACAAAATGAAATGTTCTCCCCTACAAATAGCTCCTCTATGGGTATGCTTATGCCTTTTCCTCGAGTACAACCTGTCTCTCTATTACCTAGTAGTAACAGAGATATCGTGCCTTCTAATCCAATGGTACCCGGCGTGACAGCTATAGGTCATATAGGCACACGCCGACCTTATGAAAATATAAATCGTAAACGAACTGTAGATAATGCAATTGATAGCCCCAAAGATGAGGTTCCGATTGAGGAGAGCATACTCTCTCTATTACTTAAATTACATTCTCAGCTTAGCGGAACCTTGGATAGTTTCTCTCTAAGTGATGGTGATGAAGAATATATATATGATGAAGAACACACCGCCACGCAAAACATGGATATTGATTACGATGAGGGGGCCAGTACCTCTTCAGCAGCAGCCTCTAGTCAAAGTTCAACCCAGTTTCCAAAGAGGAGACAAATTAAAGTATCAGATTCACGTATAGGTGACGGTCCACACTTTATTGGTAATTTATTAAGAAAAATAGCGAAACACGACGAATTGTGTGCCGAAAATATCGACGAAATACGCCAACGTCTTTGGCCTAATCAAAGAGAAAAGCAGGCTGAGCAGAAGGCACGCGAAGCCAAAGAGAAAGAAGAACGTCGTAAAAGAGCACGTGAGAGGCAAATGAAAATGATGCAAGAATTTGCCAATAAACAAAAGGAGTTCATGCAGACCGCAGCAGCGAATAACATGGACACTGGTATTGATGATGAAGATGAAATATATGAAGAACAACCTCGTGAGAAAGAATATGATTGTATAATTTGTAATTGCACGTCAGCGAGTACTGAATCTAATCCCATCGGCCTTGTTGTTTTGGTGGAATCAAGTGGCATTGTGGGTCATCGCAGACGGAGTCCTGAGCGCCTGCCTTTACCTTTGTGTTCTGACGATGAAGAACGTCTTAAGCACAGCTCACGTTTAGCCAACGAATTTAATCGTCGCACAGAACTGTTAAGCTTAAAATATGGAGAAGAATCGTGGTATTTGTCGAATAACATGGCTTATGAGAACGGTGTTCACGTGCAATCGTGTGGCCACCATGTTCATCTCAGTTGTTTAGATGCTTACCTCAAAACTTTGTATGCCACACAGAGGCAACATTTACATGAACTTGGTGAGTTTTACTGTCCTGTATGTCGGCAATTGTCAAATTCTGTATTGCCTTTGAGTCCACAATTGGACAGACCAACGCCAATGGTAAGATCGGGTGTACAATCATTTGAACAACTTGTGGCAGAGCTAACAAATCTTATTAAAGAGAACGAGAAACCACCGGTAAGTTAAGACAACCGAAATTAAGATGAGATTAAGTTGAAATATATTTTTCCAGCAGACTTCTACCAAGTTATCGGAAGCCATGGGGCGTGCCATGAAAGACATGACGAATATAACGCATGGTAAAATGAAACGTGTACCACCCACGTTTCGTAGTTTGTTTATATTCGTGACATCAATAGCTCGCACTAATTTGGAATCAGAAATTATCCAAAGAGGAGGCTCACTATGCTCAATTAATGCTACTCGCTACAAACCAAAACGAGAATGTATAGTACCGCTGCTGCATGTATTGTCAGTCCACGTGCGGGTGCTTGCCGAATGGCCATTATGGAGTTCTTGGGCTTCACTAGCGGGTATGGCAGTAACTGAAACAGCGCCAGCACCTGCGCATTGCCGCGAAGTGATACCGAGTCTTTTGGCAGATCCCATAGCATTGTTATTGAAGTTTATACTCTTGGCTCCGTTGCATCTGGATCAAGGTAGGATTTCTTAGGGGAAAACCTGAACATATCGTACTATATATCTTTTATTTTTTATTTTGCAGAATTTTTCACTTGTATGGTCAAAGTAATGTACAATCTGTTATACTACCAAATTATTGTGCAACTATGCGTAAGCCTTAATGATCTCGAGTGCGACTATATTATGTCCCATTTTAATATAACACCCTCGGCCGAACAGAGTCCTGCCTCAAGCCGCCGCAGCTCAGTTTTACCGACATTACCTACCAACATTTCCTACTTAGGTCGCTCGATGGCATTAGTCTTGAAGCACACTAATCGCTTAAGTCATTTAAGGCGTGAAAGCATACCTTCCACGTCAGCGGCGGCTTCAGCGACCTTTTCTAACACTTCCTTAAACATCTCGCCATCGTCGTCCAACAATTCTGTTTGCAATGTCTATGTTAACTTAAAATCGATGGAAATGCAATTGCAAACACTATGCTTACCGTTTCTTCGAATTGCGGCTCTGCTACGTCAACATTTATACCGTCATGATATGCCGGAAATATCGGCACCTGGCTTGGAATTCGTTCGCCTGCTGTATTATCTTGAGCTGGTCACCGATTCAATGGATTGGGATTGTTTTAATGCTTCCAAAGGTCTTTGCTTTATACGTGGCACCGAAGAATCCTTACCTAAATTCTGGTGCGAGCAACTAATGAACATAAGACCACCATTAGACACAATTGGCGAATTAGTTATGATTAACCAACATGTCGCTTGGCAGCAACCAAAATTATTGGAACTTCCGCGCGAATATGAACGTCTATTTACGGTACTATAGATTGCTTGCACATCAATACCCAACATCTAATTTGTATATAATTTTCCAATGCCCATTTTCAGTATTATCATGAACGACCATGTTTAAATTGTTATAAAGTACCAAAGGAAAGTTCAATATGCTTACTCTGCGGCACAATCGTTTGTTTAAAACAGAACTGTTGCGTCGAGAAAGATTGCTGTGAAGCGGTCAGAGTGAGTATTATAGAGCAGATTCTTAACTTATTACATACATTGTTAAAGAAGAGGGAAACAACACTATTCGTTTAAGCCCTTTGCGGTATCCAGAAGCAATATGTTTTTTTCAGAGTCATCATAAAGAATATATTATATACCTGATCACCAAACGAGTACGAAGTCGTTTCAGTGGCACTCGTGTATTTGTCAGTCCCATAGGCAGTTTTTTATTATTATTATTATTATTATTATTATTTTTTTTTTTTTTATGTAGAAAACATATCGAACACGAATTAAAAAATTTAAAAAGGTAAAATTTGGCATATAAATTTTAGAAGAGTGGCCAAAAATCAAATTTTAGAGCGCACACAATATCTAGAGAAGTGTAACCTTTCGTATCCGACCGATCGATTGATCTTACGCTTATTAAGATTATTTTAAATATTCAACGTAGGAATACTTCCCTGATCAGTCAACTGACATGTTTCAATTAACAAAATGCTTTGAATTTGTTATTGTAGTCCACTCAAAGATATTGAATATAGCAATATAGGTCGTAGAATGAATTCTCTTTTTATTTTGTTATCTAATATAATTTAACATTTATCAGCACACAATTATCTGTGGTGGCGGTATTGGCATATTTTTGGTTGTCACCTCAACATATATCATTGTTATACGCGGCCGACGAGCTTGCCTATGGGGTTCTTTATATTTGGACGATTTTGATGAAGAAGATCGTGATCTAAAGTAAATGCTTTTTTTAACCATAAACTTTTCAAACGTATTTTTAAATTTGTTGTCATTTCGTTGTAGGCGCGGTAAACCGTTGTATTTGAGTCAAGATCGTTTCAGTTTACTGGAAGCACAATGGTTATCACATAAGTTTGCCCATACAAAACAAACTTGGGTATTTCACCGAGATCTCTTGTGAAATATGGAAGATCTATTGCGTAGCATACAGGAGTTGGTAGGACAAATTTAAATTAAAAAAAGAAAAAATATGGAAAAAAGGAAAACAAAAACAAACAAAAAAAAAAAAAAAAAAAAAAAAAAAACCAGAAAAAAGCAAACAAAAAAATGGCATAATAAATTAATGAAATTTAATTTAAATTAAACAATAATTAACAAAATTTAATAAAATATAAAAAAATACACAGAAAAATAAAAAACAAAAACAATCAATAGTAATTATAATTATTTAGAACACGCTAAAAAAAATCTGAAATATTTGATAAAAACGAAGATTTGTTAAGATATCCAATTAAACAAACAAAGCAAATGTATTGGAAAAAAATTAAGCCATAAAAAAGTTGAAATGAAAAACCGAAAAGTCTACAAAATGCATACGAGAAAAATCTTGTGATGCTTATATATATATATCCTAATAACATCAAGAAAATAAAATTGATATTTGCGACTACAATACCATAAAATATAATAATTATTTAATCGAAAAACATTAAATTTAATTTTATATATTTTATTTAAAAATGTTAACATATTTATACAATTGTTTCTACATAATTTTTTGAATCTAGCCCATTATATATGTATAATATATGTATGTATTTATATATATGTGTGTTTGTGTGTGTGTGCATGTATATATGTATATACATATATGATGTATACAACATATGTAGTGTATACATATATACATAGATATACATATGCACATATATAATCTATATATACATATTTCTATATATCATCGTACGATGTAGTCTATTTAATTATTTTCGGTATATGTATGAGTTTAATATATGAAAAAGACAAAACGTCTCGATTTTTTTTTTAAGAATTTCTTCTTTTTTTTTCTATAATAAAAAGCTATAAAATAATGACAACAATAATAAAAAATATTTATAAACATAACCTATTTGCCTTCAGATTAGCGTGTTCAATATGGTTTGTGTGTAGCTTGTTACATATTTCCACTTTTAGCCTACGTTTTTGTTTACATTATTACATATATATATATATATATATGTGTGTGTGTGTATGTGTGTGTGTGTTTATATATATATACGTACATATACGTGTATATGTACATATAGGTATATATACACATATATATATATGTATATATATAGATCTTGTAGGTATAGAATTTGCAGAAAAGAAAAACGAGATTTTCTTAAGTTAAAAAAAAAAGAAGCAAAAACAATTTTATAATTAGAGAAAATAAATTGTATTGAGAATTAAGTCTATAATTATAAATATATTTTTATGGTAGTTCTCTGCACTAGATTAAACTGAAAAGAAAAAGATATAAATTCGTTTTTAAGCCAATTATTATTAGAAAAAAATTAGATAAATAATAATACATAACACTTTTGAGTTAACTTCATACAAGTAGACGCAACTCTAAAAAAAAAAAGTTTTGCAGACTAAGCTCCCTCTTGCGTTTACCTATTTTAAATATTTAAGTTTAAAAAATTTTTCTAAATCGATCCGGTTCGTTATTTTTTTTTTTTTTTTTTTTTTATATATTTTAAGAATTTATATACTTTTCGCTTTCAAATCGATTGTCTCCTTAAAGTTCTTTAAAATATTGCGTATTTAAAGTAAAAAAAGAATTTGGTAGAGCTAAAATGGATCGGTGTCTTGGTACTTTCCTCCTTTTAAATGCTTTCGATTTATGTTTCCAGTTACCATATTTTTGTTATCTATCATTATTAACGATTATTATTATTATTATTATTATTATTATTATTATTATTATTATTATTATTATTATTATTATTATTACTATTATTACTATTATTATTATTTTTTATTACATTTCTATTGATTATCAATATTTATAATTTTTTGTCAAATTAATTTTTGAATCAACTTTACAAGCACTTGAACTTTATACTGATACTGTTATTCTAAACTTGTTAGAGCTCAGATGTTGAAAATGAAAAACAAAATCAATTTGTTTTCGGCTGAATTTATATTCATATCCGCTATTAACTTTAATTGTAAAATAGAACATACATCTTCGGTATATGGATCATTATTTCATCATATTAAACCGGACTTTTGGGACGCTTCGGCAACACTTCTTAAATGTAATTTTAAAAACTAAAAGTTATATTTACATTTTTCTACCTTATTTTGTATATCATGCCTTGTTTTCTTCTTCTGGAAATTCTGGTATATAAGATGGCGCGAACTTAAAATTCTAATCCTATCACTTTTGGGCAGACCCGTGAATCGAAATTGTAGATGTTCGAACTTGAACTGATGTGAAACTGATAAGAACTACTTTTTAATTAGGTTTTCTCTCTTGTATAAGTTTTAAAATCATCGATGTATTTTCAACGGGTGGGCATGCAATCCAGGCATGAACAAGGGCAGTTGAAGCGATTCCGCGATTCTACGATTCCCGCTAACCAAAAATGCTCACATGTTGCGAGATCTCCTTATTCTTTACAAACGCAAAAACAAAGGCTCTTGCGAAAAACAGATAAAATCTTAGCGCAAAATATGTATACGTCGCTTGAAAGATCGGTAATGAATTACTTATACTTATGCGTCTCAAATTCACAGCCATTAACCCAAACATGAACAAAGATATGATTAACTAATGGGCGAAAATGCCGAAAAAATGTTGTTCCGCCTTAAAAAAAACGTGCCCTCTTCGTATCTCTATTTTCGCAGAATTGCTCTTTTTTCCTCCTCAAAAAGTTAAACATAATAAAAATATGTATTTCATTTGATAGGATAAATCGGTTAGTTATTGAAAACTCGCTACAAGGGAATATAATAAGGGTACAAATAAGTTCCTTCTGTTCTTCGATAAAATTCATTTTTATTTAAAAGCTTGCTTGTAAAGCTTAATAATCGAGATATGCACGAGCATTATCTATAGTCTTTGACCATTTCTCAGGCAGGGTATGGATGGCCTCACGGTAGAAACTTGCTGGTTTGGAGGCGAAATAGTGATCATCGATCTCTTTTCGCACATCATCTCTTTTAGGTTAATCCAGTTAATAAAAACACAGAAAAACGCAGTGCCGTGAATGACATCCATCTCTTTAAACTTCGATATATGGTGAACGACAACTTGTAAACAACTCAAATTTATATCGTTCGAACATCAATATCTAAGGTATCTGTACAACCAATTTCAGTGGAAGGGGTTTACTTGTATATATCTAATAAAAAGTGCAATGTTACCTTTAGTTTGCTTGACATACTTAACACCATCGCTAGAGCGGGATCCCTGTAAAGCATTGTTTTTCTTTGCTAAACCATTAAATGAAGAATTTTAATTTCGGAAAATGTCCCTCTCACTCCCTTCTTCTCTCTCTCTGCATAATAATGTTATATTTAGAAGGTGACAAACGTTATAAACAAAACTATTTGCATAAGTAGAACGAAGTCAGTAAATATCGAGAATTCGTTAAAAAAAATGAAAAAATATTTATAAAACATTTCAAGGTAAAACAAAAAAGACTTTTATTAATCAAAAATAAGAATTATTGTACTTTTTTTTTAATGATTATTATAATCAGTTTGGCCAGAGAAATAAATTCTAAGATTAAAATCTTGAAATATTGGTATCTAAAGCTGTCGACTTTATTGAAAACTTTACGATATGTGAGATTTGATTGAGTTTTTAGTCGAGATCCTTTGCCTACTCATTCATTGACTGAATATTTTCTTGAATTGAATATAAAATAATTATAATAAACGGATGAGTGACGATACCGCTCTTTGTGTGTATGTTTTCAATATTTTCGTTGCAATGACCCTTAGCTCCTTGGATTTTGAATATTATTTTAAGAAGACGTATATATCTAACAAGTATAAAATAATAGTGTCTTTACTTATATTATATATATATATATATATATATATATAAAATACATATATGTATATATACATATAAATGTATTTATGTTTTTATATACTTTTTATGTGATAAATGTTAATAAGGTAATATGTAATACTTTTATGTACATAGGAGACGACAAATATTTTACATTTTACATTAAATGAATGCAAGCAAATACACAATAACTACAAAGCAATTAAACAATAAAACTATTTTTAATTTTCTTTACTCTCTCGTTCTCTTCATATATATATCTAATGATTGTTATGCTTATGAACTTTTCTATAACGATATTTGTTTTTGTGTTATCGATTACATAACGAATGTAATTCAAGTCTTCAAATAAACTAAAAGTAAGAAAAAAAAAAAAAAAAACAAACAAAAGAAAAGAAAAAAGCAAGAAAGCGACATTCGCTTGAAAGTTGAACTTTCTCTCCGTCTAAGGTAAACATATATAAAAATTCTTTTTCTTCTTAATTGTGTGGACTGATTGAATCCATTTTAATCAAAAATATATTCAACATACAAATTTTTCGAAATTTTTCAAAGTTCTCTTGGACGATATCGGAAAAAGCAAAAGAAAAAAAAAAAAAATGCATAATTCATGGAATCTTTGAACCGTTACTTTGGAAATGAGAAAATTGGCGAATCCCCTTATTCTTATAAAGTGAACACATGCACCGCCATGGTCACTTAAATAGCATAAAAATAAGTCAAGACTCTAATAAAAAATTTTCAACTAATATATAATAAAAAGATTTTATTTAATTTTTTTTTTAAACTGACATCGCTATGTTCAGCACAACCATTGCGCATAACGTGTTCGTTTAGAGAAATTGCGTTTGTACTTTTTTTTTTTTTCTCATTTGTTTGCTTTATATGCGCCGAGAATGTTTCAAATTGTTAATAAAAATAGAGCAAAAAATGACAGTTTAATAGTCCTTTGTGTCAAATTTATTAGTAGTTGGCTATTAACCCATTTAACGCCTGGAAGACTATTATTTTTATAATAAAATTTTAAAAAATTGAAGAAAAAAGAACTAAAAGCGCTATAAATGGGCCAAGAACCCCATTAAATGCACCCTTGAAAAAGTGATCTGATCCGAATCGATTTCAATAGCGTTCGTCCTTCCACCAGAACTCGTCGATGTACCCAATTTCATCAAAATGTCTTAAATTGCGGCCTGTAGGTTGAATGCAAGAAAACAACATGGACCGACAAGCTTAGATCGATCCAGAAAGTAATTCTGAATGGATCGGTATAATCAAAGGTCTCAAGTCTTCCCGGGTGTTGTATACATTCACCCAAACTTAATATACCCTTGTTATTTTAAACGCTGTAGAGTAGGGCGTTAATTCCATCTGCGACCTGCTACTTCAACACAAGGAAACGGGGCTATCTGTCCACAAGCGTGCATCGATCCAGGAAAAACTGCACACATAAAATTTAAGGCGATGGGACGAAAGTTGAAGCCAGTGGTCGTGCGGCGAGGGCAAACACTAGCATTTAGCGTGTCAAGTATTCGCAGTATGTTCGCAAAATCAAAATTTTGGATCATTTCAATTCTCTTTCTATATCACTTTTTGAGAATTTAAAGAAAGTTTTAAGCCAAAGGAAAAACATGGAAAAAATCCTTTGATGATATAAACCCTTAAGATAATAAAGAAGCTGAAACCGAGAAAAACTATGGTTAGCTATAGCCGCATTAGGGTGATTCCTCGTTATACATCACGCCAAAGTGGAATGCAAAGAATGCAAAATATTTATTTAACGGTGCGCATGTCAACCACTTGGGCTGTCAAGATCATTTTTCAACCGGGTTAGTCACTTTTGTCTATTGCGTTTTTTTGCCGATTGACTGCGAAGTTTTAGACGATCAATATAAACGTTTTGTCTCGAGTTCCCGAACAGTATATGCTAAGAACTGTTAAATATCATTTTCTGCCTATTGTGGGCAAAATGAGAATATATATGCCAAGCTCACAGCAAGCACACAGTTCGATTCACTTCTATAGCTTTGACCTTTGATACGCAATCGCTTGAATGAAAGTCAAGAAAACGCGTTATAACGAAAATATTCTTTACGCTCTTAAAAAAATAAGCCAAGATTAGGTAAGGAACGTGCTTGCGTGAATTTACTAGACACTGATATCAAAAGAATGAATATCTTATATAGCGAGCTTTCATCAGGGTAAGACTTTCAATCAATTTAGTTTTTAACTTCTTTACGCCGAAATATCATGAAATTATTATAGCCAGGAGTAAGTAGTGGGTAGTAAAAGCATTAAAAGCACTTCATAGTTTGGTAGCATTAGACTCGACAATGATTGGTTGGATTTTTTTTTTGGTACATTTGCGAATTTGCCTCCGGGTTGCTTCACTTTTCGATGCACATGCAAAACATTGCCTTTTTCATTAGAAAGAGATGACATCAGGAGCAAAAAAATAATATAGCCAGAGCTTTGAAATATAGAAGAAGTGATGGCAAGCAATTCTTATCAATAATTACTTTTAACAGCCTTTACATGGATTTATGAAATTTTGCTTTCCCGCCGATTTCTTACTAACATCAAAAGCCCCGGCTTATTGGCATTTTGCTTCACACATCTCTACACTGCAGGATCTTTTTTAGACATTAAACTAGTAATTGATGTCGAAGAGATTTAATAGAAAGTCTTTTTAAATGCGATCAATTTTACCGAAAGTTTGCCGGCCGAGTGAGTGTGATTTTTTATTTTTAAGTTTAACGATAAATGCATATCAGTTCGGCATATGCATGCCCTAACGGGCAGCTTTAGTTTATATTAAGCAAATTCGTTGCGGAGCAGCTATTCTAAATACATTTGTGTTTCGGTATATTCATCTAGCGGTTACTGCATTAATTTCATCTACCGCCGTAAAGCAATTCTTTTAATAATTGGAATAAGTAGAAATAGATATCGAAATAGGGAAATAATCAAATTTTGTTGCAAGCGACATTCGCGACCTGTCGTAAGTCAAAAGATAGCAAATGTGTTCATTTGTTTGCCTATGTTTTTATTGCAAGCCGTAGTCCTCCATTTTGCTATGGAAAACTGATTGGATTCTCATAAATGCTGCATCTATTTTATTCATATTCAAATCTGTCACCTAATCAACAAGTCACAACACGAACATGATTTCATTCTTAAAGGAATCTGCAAATTCGCAGCATAGAAATAATTTAAAGATTCCAATTGGTAAAATTACAAGAAACTTATACGCAATGTGCAACCTAAATATAAAATCAACTTGTACTTTGAAGGAATGAATTGATATTTATTCTAATATTTTCCTAATTAGACAACATTCTTCTACTACGATTAGAGGATAGAGAGGAAGGACAGCATATAATGCCCCGAAAAATTGATACGCTATGAAGCGGAATAAATTCTAAATCGTTGTTAATAAAATGCCAAATAAAATATTGCGAAAATTTATTATAAAATCACGTCTTGATATTAAATAACAACAAAACAAGTAAAAACACTGTAGGCTGACATCGCCGGCCATTAAATACCTTATATTACCCTACAATTATTCATATATCGGCATTTCAAAATGGCGTGCGGCCGGATCCGAACTATTTTCAATAGTGTCCGTCTTTGGCCCAATACAAGTCAGTGTATCAAATTTCACAAAAAATATCTTAAAAGAAAACAAGACGGACAGACACGCTCAAATCAAGTAAGAAAATGATTTTGACGGTAAGTTCTTGTGGATGGGCGATTCGCCCAGCGTTAATCTACACTTGTCATCTCAAGTCATGTTGCATACAAAAGTTGACATCAATTTCATCTGCTGCCTGTAGATTGAACACAAGACAACAAGACTGTCTCTCCACAATCTTGAATCGATCGGTATAATTAAAAAACGTGGAAACATAACGACTTTTTAAAATAAAGCATTATATAGCGTCAATAGTGTCCGTTCTTACGTCCAAACTCATCAATGTACTAAATTTCAGACAACCTCTGTTCAATTCGGAAAATGATTCTGGATCAGTTGCTATAATACAAAAGGATTTATATTCAGCAACATTGAAACAGTATGACTAAATTTACCCGAGGTGCGCAGATATGAAAAGGAGTGACTATAAATGAATATAGAGAAAAGTGTTAAGTTTTTAAATCGTTGGAAAAATTTCATTGAAAAATTTACTTTTACTTACTTTTAAGTTTTTAAATTGGAAATTTTGAAATGTTTACAACTTTTTAAATGAAGTTGTTTAGTTATTTTTATTTTTTTAAATGAAGTTTTGGAAACGTTTTTATCGTGAAATAAATATTTTGTTTAATATATATTACAATATGTTTATATAATTTGTTCAAATTCCTTTCTCCTTCTCTTTGGATGCCGATTGGATTGCTGCTGCTGATAGCTTCGTCCCCAAAATCAGTTAATTCTGAATTCATTTGAGCATTAATTCCTCTTTCCGTTAGGTTATTATACAGACTGCAGCACGCATAAAGTACATACGTTTCGTATACCTGGTTATTGAATAAACACCTACACCTTGATTGATTTGAGGACGTCGAAGCTGGGTGGAGTCGTTCATATTCCTCAGATATTTCAGCAATGCAATGATATTGTTTAGTAAAATATTTTTTTTTTTTTTTTTGTTTGTGAGGGAAAAAAAAATAAAATAAAATAAAATAAATTAATTAAAAAAAGAAGTTTTCTTGTCTACAAAATCAGATAAAAATATTGTAATTATTTTTTCTTCCGTTTTTTATACTTTTCTTCTATAATAATTTACAATTTGTAAAAACCTTGTCTACACTCTTGCACTACATTCTTTCACTATAGTAATAACGCACGTTGCCCTTCTAAAAAGTAGATCGCAAGCCAAGTCATCATATGTGAAATGTCTAGAAACATATTGTTTGCTACAGTGCGCAGAATAAGGCAGAATAAGAATCTCGAAACGTCTTGAATAAACACGCAAAAATCCCACGTTACAATGCAAGCGAAGCATCCTTTCATGTAACTATGACTTGCACTTTACACACTAAACTCAACCTGCGAGGTATCACTTGTCGTTTTATATACCAAGAAAACTTTCCATTTATAGTAAAAAAACATAGAAGACTATTAGGATTATCCCTGTCGTGTCCGGGTTAGGGAGCGAGCATAAGCAAACCAATGCCAGTTTCAATTTTGCGCTGCGCCACAATGAAGATAGACAGGCAATAGGGGATATGAGGAAAGCGACAGCTTATTAGTACGAAATTTTCACATGTTTTGAGTTCATTTCAATCATGATTTTTTGATAAAAGGGCGGAGCTCTTGTCAAATATATGCACATTTTAAAATTATTTTTCATAAATATGGCAATTCTTCTTTTAATTTGTGATTGGCAGCGCTGGTTATGCCTACAATATTATAATATCATCAATTTAAAATTCAAACATCGTTCAACATTTGGAAAGAAAGTTCTAATTGGGTTTTCATTTTTTTTTTGCCTACTTGAAAAAAATGTTTCTTCCTAACCTTACTAACAGCCACACATTTTCGAACTGAAATGGTGACCATTGCAATCAATACCAACAAATATGGAGCCTTTACATATAACACGTCAGAATATTATGAATTTCCCATTTCCATATAAATTGTGGTTAGTTGTCCATTTAGATTTTTGCGATTTTCTACGCTGGAATGGCGATGGCACAGTTATATTATTGGAGTTGGGAGCATTACAGGATTATCTAAATTCAACACGATCCATATTTCATATCAAAAATCGTTCAATTTTCTTAACCCATTTAGAGGAATTTCAATTTGAGCGATTGAATATGATGCCTGGAGCCGGGGAAGTCTTATTGTTGCAATATAAAAATGAGAATTTTAAAAGACATCGCTTGGATTTAGTAGCGAAAATTCGTCGTTCCACTTATATATTCGCCGACAAGTCAACGGATATGGGAGGAGGAGTTTTCAATAATGACGATGCAAACAAAAATAAAAATGCCGCCCATAAACCATTCGATGTTGTTAATACACGCGCTGCCGGGCGTATGATGGAAGATTTGTGCTTTATGTTTCACGGTGGCTTATCAGAAATTCAAAAGAGTCGTTTATGTTTTCAAACTATATTAAATTTTCAATACATGACGCGTATGCTGCAAGAGAAATTGTAAGCTTCGAATGACTCTGCTGCCCAAAAACACCGGGTTAAATCTAAATTAGGCCGTGGAAAGGGTGGTAATGTCACTGATGAAGAACAAGTGATTGATTTGCCGACAGTTGGTTTCGAGAATCCTTATGATTCAGTATTAAAGTTGCAGAACGATTTTCACCCAGAATATGGCGGTTAGTACGGCAATTGCAGCAAAGAATTGATTATGCGCTTCTTCGGTGAATATTTGCCGACGTATGATAGTCATATGTCAGCAAATGAAGACTGTTCAATGGAAGCGAAGAAAGTCGAGGTTGAATCATGGTAAGTATAATTTTACATATGGGAGCAATAAAATCCAATTGTACTATTTTTGATAAGGAATTCCAACTTAAATGTTTTGCCGCCCGAACGTGAACAACTATCACAGCCACAAACTGAAAAATACGTTGACAGTTTACCGTTGGGCATGACTTCGACTGCACCGCCTATAGGGCAACTCAATTTACCAACTTTGAATTTCTCATCGGGCCTTGAACCCATTTTCAAGGCTAATGAAGGGCAAGACAATGTTAATTGCATAGAAGAAGGCATAAGCGTTACACAAATCCATCAGAGTGGCATGGATACTGAAGTTGATGTTTTCATGGATGAATTTCTTAAGTTTAAAGGTGATAGTTATACAAACTTGATAAATAGACCTATTAGCGATGCTGAAACGATACCACAGGATATAAATTATTTAAATGCAAACACTGAGCAAGCTGCCGCGCCAGCACAACGGTCAGAGTTTCCACAAATGCATGCAGCCGTTAAAATGGATATAACTGATCAGGAAGATAACAAAGGAAATGAAGTTAATTTTCGTAATTTCTTTAGTCAATATAGAGCTTCATTGAATTTACTTTACGAACATCCTTGAATATTTTTTTTCTTTACTTGATCGACTTATCTTCTTATGGTTAATTATTTACTAATTTGCATGTTGCATCTATTAAATTGTAATTTAACATGAGTTTGATCTTTATTCCTTAAAAATACGTTCGCCTTCATTTGTCATCATAAATTGAAATTGCGTCATTTTATTATTCTACTAATTTTCTCTTATATTCATTCCATTTTGCATTTAATATTCTTTCTAATAAATATTAAATTTTAATTTGGATATTAGTTTAATTTATTTTTTAAATATACGTGCATTATATTGGGTTACACTTAAAGAAGAAAGGAGGAAAGAATAGCTACTAACGCATCAATTTCTTTTATTTTTGTAAATAATTATTATTTTTCACTCATTTACCGCCAAAGTCGGACTGTCCGATTTGTTGTTGAATTGATTATTTCATTACTACTTTTGCTATCGCCTCTCATACCGTATCGATTTTTAACTTTCTTTTTGCGTAATAATTTCATCTTTGTATTTATTTAATAGTTGTCTCTTTGCTAAAATTTGCTTTTAAAGATATAAATAATTAACGCCACACGAATTAAAATTAACAAGTGGCGCGCATCTGTTGCTGTTTTTTGTTAGTTTCTTTATCAACTGCAGATATACATTTTGCCATAGTGGGTGAAGATCTCGAGATTGCATCGGTCATGAAATAATCGCGCAGATCTTTTAACTTAATAACCACTTTTGAATTGTCAATCGTTTTCGGCTGCAAACGATAAAAAATCCAAGTCGTAACATGCCAATTAATTAAATTCAGTAACTCAAAACTCACCGTGGCAAGCTCCTCATCAAAACAGCTAAAGGTCGCTGGTTCCAGTTTACCGAGCCGCACTAAATGTGGCGCAATATCCTCAATTCGATTTCGCAGCTCGTCGATAGTATCGTAGGGTAATGGAGTACCTTAAGGTTAAACCACAGTTAAGAGAACTGTTAAGAGAAAGCCGATATAATGCTATTATCAATATTTACCGGAAACTTCTGAAATAGCACGAATTATCTTCCAATCCTCGCGGGCCATACCGGGTGGTGTCACAGCGCTTACAGTTTGTTGAGAACGACCTTCAGTGTTAACGTAAATTGCCGTTTTCTCGGTATAAGCAGCTCCCGGTAAAACGGCATCCGCCATGGAAGCACCATTATCACCATGAGATCCTATGTACACAACGAAACAATCTTTAGGTAGTTGTTCTCGCGTAATTTTACCAGCATCCGCTCCCAACAAAAATAAAACTTTTGGCTGGGCCTTGAGAAGGGCTTGATAGCCGGCCTGGTAGCCAACATCATAAGCTCCAGTTTGAGCCGCATTGCTTTGTAAAACATTGAGCGAATTCCAGTTCTAGATAAACAAAAATAAGACGAGCATAAATTGAACATGTACTACTCTCGATTATCTCCCAAAAAAGCGAAGGATATGAAAATATGCAGATCTTGAAAAAAAAGGTTCCATTGACTTACAGGTTTATTTAATTTTTTGCAGAAACCAGTCACTGTAGCGAGTATACCAGAGCCATCAGCCCGTTCCAGTACAGCAGCACCAATGATGATAGCCGGTTTTTTGGCTGATTGTAATACTTTAGCGAAGGGATGTGTTCCGCTGCAGACATCATTAATTAAACTAGAATCTTCGCCCAAATCCTGATGTTTATATGAGAGATCCACGTTTGTGCCAATGGAAGCCAATTCCAATTCATTATGCACATAGGCCTTACGTAAACGTGTATTAACCAAAGGAGCTTCATACCGAGGATTAGTACCTATCAACAACACGGCATCAGCTTCCTCCAAAGCTAAAGCAAACGTAACCGATAATTTAAATTGAAGAATAAAAGGAAAATTCTATTTACCTGCAATAGAACTGTTGCAAATGTAGTTGGATCTTAAATCTGTGCCGGCGCCTTTGGTAGCGAAACCTTGTTCAGTGCATAAAATTTCACCGCCATTTCGATTTAACAAATCTTTCAAAGCGACCATGGTTTCAACATCAACTAATTGACCTGCGATACCGGCTACTTTACCCTGGGCATTCTTTAAGGCTTTCGCCACCGAAATAAGTGCACCTTCCCATTCTACGGCCTGCAATTCACCATTAGGCATGCGTACCATTGGGGCGACTAAACGTTGACGTTTCAGCCCATCACAAGCAAAACGAGATTTATCAGCTAACCATTCTTCGTTAATGTCTTCATTCTCACGCGGCAAGATACGTAAAACTTCATTGGTACGTGTGCTAACAACGATATTACTACCCACCGCATCCAAGACGTCAATACTGCTAATTTTTCGTATCTCCCAAGGACGAGCAACAAAACTATATAAAAAATTATATATGTAATCTACGAAACAATGAGTTTTTCGTAATCCTGCAACGCACACCTGTAAGGTTTATTAGTTAAAGCCCCCACTGGGCATAGGTCAATAACATTGCCCGAAAGTTCAGTTAAAAAAAGTTTCTCCACGTAGGTTCCAATTTGCATGTCATTACCACGACCTGTAGTGCCCAAGTCATCTACACCGGCAATTTCCGAAGCAAATCGAATACACCGCGTGCAATGGATACAACGGGTCATAATCGTCTTTACTAAAGGGCCAATATCTTTATCCTCTACCGCTCTGTAAGCATATAAATTCACACAAGTAATTAAGTATTTAACAACAAAAGGATTTCTTCACAATTTTTATATAAACAAACAATTTAATTTTTCTGTACATATTTAACATATTTAACAGTTTCATAATTTGACTTGTAGTCATTGTATGGAATATTGTATTCACGGAAAAATTCCAGATGGTGATGCATTTCTCAAAACTTTACCGCTTGTGCTGATTTTTGAAAATATTTTTTTAAATACCTTAGTTATGCCTTAGAACTTCTTCTTCTGTTATCCGCAAATTAACAATCGAAAATTCGCTGAGATGTGGAAAAGGCTCAATGTGAAGACACAGGTCTTTTTTTGAGCCTTAGCAAAGCTGAGGTTAGATTTGGAATATAATATTATTATTTATTTATGTCAGTGATTATATGATTGAAGTTTTCTTTTTTTTTTTAATTTTGCGTGTTATACGTATACGTCCGCCACGTTATTTTTTTTTTATAGTTTTTATTAAAATATGCGTACTACTCGTCCGCCACGCAGGACAGAACAGAAGAGCGAGGAGTAAATTCTGATGTGGAAGATGTAATGTTGTATTTGAGTATAAAAAGTTATATGAAAGAATTGAAAGCAAAAAAGTGTAAAAGAGAGTGGGTTCGTAAATTGACTGTAAACGCTTGTATGTCTTGATGATATGATTTGAAGAAAAGAAGATTGTGACGTAAATTGTGAAATTGCGAGAACGCAGTGTCAAGAATGTTGTGGTCACGAAGACGACGTATACTCAACTTGCGAAGTGTGGAAGGGCGAATAGAAGTGGCACCATTCGGACAGACAAATATGATGTTGTTTACTATATTTATGTTAATTTTGAATAGATGATCATTACATCTCCTGTAAGTGAACATTAGCCTGGTAATAAGACAAACAATATCACGTCAGAGTCCGCCTTAGAACTGAGTTAACATATAAATTAATTTTTGTTTGCATTGTTAACATGCAAAAAAAAAAAAAAATAAAAATAAATAAATAGAGTTAGTCCATTAGAGTCCATTCACTGCTTCCCATAAAAAAATTGACTGATTTGTTGCTGCAGTTCTCACAATCGAATTTTGCGCTTACCTTTTACCCGTATGATCAATGTCCGTAAAACGCGATCGATCCGATCCAAAGGCCATTGCCTGATCTTGCAAATCACATTCTCCTCCCTGGTCACAAATCGGACAATCCAAAGGATGATTCATTAATAAAAATTCCATTACACCTTCTCGGGCTTTGCGGGTCAGTTCAGAATTGGTTTTGATGCGCCAGCCTTTCATCACTGGCATAGCGCAAGCTGCCACCGGCTTTGGACTCTTTTCTACTTCTACCAAACACATACGACAATTACCAGCTACAGCCAAACGTTCATGATAACAAAAACGGGGAATTTCCACACCTACCATGGCAGCTGCCTAAAAGCAAACAATTTGTGCAATTAGATCTCAACTGGAACTAAATTTGGAACATTAGCTTACCTGCAAAACAGTGGTACCTGGTGCTACTTTAACAGGAATGTCATCTACAAACACTTCAAACTTTTCGGGTGCTTTGGCTGGTGTCTGAGCAGCAACGGCACTAGTACGCACCGCTTGACTAGCAATTTTGTGAGTAGGCGAGCCCAGCGTACCCAACGCTTTGACCAGCGGTGCACGAATCATATTTCCTATGACCAAAAAAAAAAAAACCAAATTCTTTAAATTCTCTAATCGATAGACACATAATAATTACATAAGTTATAAGTTTCAAATAACACCACTTTACGTCGACCACAACAACAACTTTTCACTCGTTTGGCTTCTTATGATATTTAATAATTTATTATTACCAATTTACTTACTTGAGTTTTGTGCTGTCCTTCAGTTATTTAATATTTTTGTAATATTAATGTACTTACCTAAATAATCCGAAAATATACAAGAGCAACCGAAAAAAAATAGTGGATAAAACTTTTTTTTATGAATCTGCGTTGACGAATTGCAACTGACAAGCGTTGCCAGAAATGCACAAATTGAGTTCGATGTGTAGTTAGCAGTGATTTGTGCCGTGTCAGCTGTTTTTCAGGCTTTTACTTCGACGAGATCGTAAAGGAATAGATTCAAATGCATAAAATAATTTATGAGGCTGTGAACAACTGCTTCGAACAAGTAGTAGCACGAAGCAATTTCACTAAACCATCTCTCTTCAAGCAATGCGATCGGCTTTTCATTAGTTTACATGCTTAACGTGGTGACATTTGTTGAAAGAAAACCCCTCTTTTTCCTCATTTGCCTGTTTACTTCCTTTTTTAAGGTAGAATCCTATTTAATCTCTGCACATTCCCTATTATTTTATTGCTTTCAAAAACCTTTAGTGTTTTACTTTAACGTACATAATAGAAACGACGGAAATGGCACAGGGATGCTAAATATGACATGAGCTCTTACATTGTTATGTAAGCGAACAACACACCATTGAAATAAGCTCGATCTGTTGTTAATTTTTTGTGAATGTCGTAATGTAAATAAAAAAATGTTTATTTATGCAGTCAGCTGTAGTAAAGTTTAGTGAGGGTTAAGCTGAATTATAAAATAGAAAATAGATATATAAAGTAATATTTGACAAAATGTGTGAAATGCTGCGTAAAATATTACATTATGAAAATGTATTAGAATTGAAAGTGAATACTAAAAGCTCCTTACAGCCTGAAGATGTTAACAATTGGCAATTGTGCCGCACTTGCTTGTGTGAAGTAGATCTCGACGATAGTTTGTCCATCAATGCAATGGTCATCGATACAATTCAGGAAAAATTTCTGAATATTAAAGAAATGCTTCAACTTTCTATAGGATATACAGTAAGTATAACAGATAATGTATAAGCTTGGCAAGTTTATATATGTATATTATATATGTATATATATATGTTTAATCTCTTAAATATCAGCCGATCTATTCACGTCTGTTTATTTGTCTGCAATATATGTAATAATGTCGTTAAGAAATGAAATTTTGTTCTTACGGTGGATGTATGAACTCTTTCCAAAAGATTTTGATTTAGTTGGTGGAAAAAAATCGTTCCCTATTTCCGCGTTTGCTTTTGTTTTGTATATTTACGTATTACAAAATCGAACTTAGTTTTGTTTTTTTCAAAAATTAATTTAGTTTTTCTTTTATTCAACCACTATAAATAAATTTTGTAGATAAATCTTGATCATCCTTTACCGTCGATGGTTTGCAAGTCATGCGTCAGTAAAATAACTAAATTATATTACTTTACCGTCCAAATTAAAAGAGCTGAAAATGTTTTAAAATCGCTTTATCAAAATTTGAATTCATGCGAACAGAACGAACCAGAAAATAATGAAAGTTTAAACCCAATTAATGTAAAAGATGAAAAAGAGTTATCAACAACACCAATAGAATATGAACAGTACGAGGTTTTAGAGGACATTGAACTATTGAGCTCAGAAGAAAATTATCCTAATGATGGTAAGCAAGATCCTGGCGATAATACTGAACTTTTGAATGACATTCCGCAAGAAAGTCTTGAAACATATGAACTAGTGCCGGCGAACGCCGATGAGGAATTATTTACTTATGAGGACATTATTAAGTCGGAGGATGAAGGAGCACATTTATCAGAAGAAGAAAACCCAATTGTAGAGGAAAATAAAGACAATAAGGAAGGTACAAAATCAAAGAACCCGGAAGATGTTAATAGTTTTAAAAAACGTTTACCCATGCGTTATAAACACAAACAACCTCGAGTAAAACAACCACTTTTGACCGATCTTACGTGTTCAGTTTGTTCGCAAGTAGGTTAATACCCGCAAGCATAATGTTTTGAGATTATTTTATTAATATTTTTATGCAATTTTAGAGTTTCTATATTCAACGTGATCTTGTACAGCACGTACAACAGACGCATCCCAGTGCGAAGGCCTTCAAATGTCGTGATTGTGGTCAAAAGTTTACACATATGCAATCATTGTCACGTCACATGAATACTCATAAAACATCCCTTTTTAAATACGAATGTAAATATTGTACAAAAACATTTGCACGCATTGATGGCTTAATACGACACCATCGCACACATACTGGCGAACGGCCGTATGGATGTGATTTTTGCGATAAGACCTTCAAGCAACGAACTGAGTTGAACGCTCATGCCTTGACACATGTAAACCACAAAATGTTTGCCTGTAATATTTGTGATCGCTTATTGTCATCCCGCAACGGCTTGTATTTGCACAAGAAAAATCATGAAAATCGAATTGCTCGCTCTAAAGTGAAATTGAAACAACAAATTAAAGAACGCGAAGACAATTTAGAAATTTATCTAATTAAACAAACTGAAGAGTGAAACATGTGCAAGTTTATATATGCGGCAAAAAAAAAGCAAACGCGAGAAGTATGCAGCGTGAGCAGATCTTAATGAATTAGTTAGCAATGAATAAATCGACTGTGTTGACATTTTCCCATTTACATAGATAAAAACAACTTGAAGTACCTTTCATCAAATAGTCAACTGAAACAAATGATAAGGTAAGCAAGCAGTAAAGTTGTTTTTATCAAGATATGAAGTTAATCTCGCGACCTCCTACTCCTATTTGAAAATTATAGAAATTTCCTTAAAAATTTTATTGAAGGCGCATCACCAACCTTTGCAACTTAATTTCATATCAAGTCAATCAATTTGAACTATAATTTATCAAGCAAACTAATACAAGTAGAAAAATTGCAAGAATTAAATAATTAGTGACTAGACGAGACAATAGTCTCGATAGGAGCAATTGAATGATTATTATCTCAATGATTATTGATTTAATGATTATTAAAAAACCAACAAACAATCAAATAAACAAACTTGTTTTTACAAATGATAGATACGTGCTTATGGTGATCGTTTTCTTTTTCCTCTGTGCTTGAGATCCTCCGAGAGGAAGAGAAAAGTTAATGTAATGAAAGTGAATGCGTATGCATGTATGTATGTGACGTTTTTTTTTTTTATATTTTATTTTTTTTTTTATTTTTCCTTTTTTTTTTTTTTTTTTTTGTGCAGTCGGCTTAATATTCAAGCAGTGTTGCCAGTATACATATGTATGAACATAAATTGTGCACTTTTAAGGCTGCAGAGTGGGAGCTACTTGAGTTGATGATAATGATGTACAGTCACTTTGAGGCTTGAATTTTTATTTCTCGCATTTTGCAGTGGTTGCCTTTCAATGAGTTTATATATTGTGACGGTTTGACAGCCTCAACTGATGATCTTGTCTTGGTTGATGATGTTTTCTTTTTTGGCATAGCATCACTATGGTAGTATGAGGTTGTATTAAAATCTTGTGGTTTGATTGTTATTGTATTCAATACTTTAAGAAAAGGTAAATTTTTTCTTCTTCTCATTTGTAACACGAACACTTGTTGAGCTAAGTTAACCAAATCTGTCTGACTACTATTAGAATTCTTAAATCGTAAAAAAAGAAATTAGAGAAATCTAATTTAATTCATCTTCGCACAAATTTCAAATTTGAAATCAAAATAATCCACTATTTAACAAAAAAAATTAAAAAAAAAAAATAAAAAAAATTTCGAACACTTTTTTAGTAATTTCAACTGTAAAAGATGGACAGTTGGAATGGCAAGGTTTAATTCTCTTATAAAGCCGTCTATTGATAACTAGCTGCAAGCAAGCACCTTACGTTATAGGTATCCAACCAAGATTCTTCGTGAAACAATCGTAGCTTTCTTATATGTTATACACAAAAAGGTCGTATACTGGTTTGTCATTTATTCTTCTGCTATTCCCAAGCACAGATGAAATACACATCGAGTATTATTAATATAAGATTGTGAATCGATTTATGTGGATCGAAAGCCTGAACTGAATGACAAAACTTCGCACACATAGTTTTGGTTGATGTTCCCAAATTAAATCTAAAAATGGACGCAATCTGTCAGCAAACAAGTGCAAAACATACGAAAATGAAAATGTAAAATATTTCCCCGTATCCATATTCCCGATATCGATCGATAATTCGACTATTAGGCAAGAGAATATTGGCCTCGGTTATCAACTAAATGTATGTATATGTATATATGTTTATAGAGTGGTGGGTGTCAAAGGTTCTTCACGATATGAATATAGTCTTTTTAGTTGTTTTTCTATTTTTTTTTTTTTTTTTTTTCGTTTAATTTCTCTTTGGTTTCTTTATTTTGCTCCTGTTTGGCTTTTACTGGAGATGACATCAAAGTCACGCAATTTATTGAAATTGCTTCTGGGCCTTATGGCCTAACAACAACTTATAATAACTTTAATCTTTTAGTGTGTGTGTGTGAGCTAGTCTCCTTCTCCCTCTACCTCTCGTCAGGTCGCAAAGTTGATATGTGTGCAACATATGCTGACGATCAGATAAAAATTGATGAGATCAGATTTGTACGCGCGCGCGTGTGTGTGTGTGTGTGTGTGTATGTGTTTATATCTGTTTTACTTTTTTTTATTTTTTCTTTTTATCTCAGTTGTCGTTAATAACATACTCTCTTCAAGTATGTGTATGTGGCTGTGAATATTTTATGTGTATTTTATTGGGGATCAAAACCTTTGATTCTGGACAAGGCGACGTTATGCCGATGATGTTGATGATTTTGTTTGCAGTTGATTGCTGTGGTATTGCTTATCGTCGCATTGGTGGTACGCTGGCAACACGGTACATACTAATATGCCGCACGCTCCAGACGTGTCGCCACAATTTGCCGCCAACTGGCGTCGGTGAACTGTTTTAGTTTTTTTTTTTTTTTTATATTTTATTTTCTTTATTTTTTTATTTATATTTATTTGTTTATTTATTTTTTTTTTTTTTTGTTTTTGTCAAGGGAAAAAATTTATTTTTGTTTAAAAATAAACACAACGCTACAACAAGCACCACTTAAATTACAACAATACGAATAATATAAACATACATTATTTTTTATGGATGCATCGCCTCAATTATTATCATATCTTAGGTTGATGCTGATGAAGCCGCATTAACAGCATAAGCATTTCTTCTGAGCAAAAGCAGTTCGCTTTGCAGGGCAACTCATTAAAACTTCTTAGAAGTTTGTGAACTGTTGAAAAGAATAGTTTGCATATTTCTTTTCTTTTCATCATCGAATTATAGTAAGGAAAGTAAAGGAGTTTCGCCATCCCACCCGCAACAGTTCGAACTGCGCTTTAGAGAGTGCATCATCTGTCCCTGTCCACTTATCTGTCTGTTTTTAATAATTAGAAATCTTTTTGAAAAAAGGGAGAAATTAAGGGCAATGGGGGAAAGGATATACTTGTCATAATCCTTGAGATAATCGTCTATTGAAAAATGAATAAAAATGTTTAATAAGAACAAGGATAAGGATAAGCATTCTACGCGGACATTGTTTCAATAATTGATGTTTCGCAAGTTTATTTAATGAAATGGGATGAGTTATGTTATTTTTGTGCAGGAATAAAATTCGGCGGAGGTATGCTCGCTTTCGATTATCGTCGTGTGATGCAATATGAATTCTTTCCGTCATAATTATATGAAATAATTACTGCTTTTTTACATCAGTCCTCTTGTACTCCACGAGAGAGATACGCTAAATAATAAAATCCCACACAACGCTTTCTACCTGTTTAGGTTAATCTGGCAAGTGAAGTTACTCCTAGGTAGCAAAATATGACAGAAATTTCCCGCCAGTATGCTATGTCCATTCTCACCGCTAAACACCTAAGAAACGTAACTACAGCCTTCTTAGAAAATATGCTCGAACTTATACTTGAGCATGTTCGTTGGGAAATATTGTATGAGAAAAGGTAAGAATCTTTTCTATTTCATGTGAACTGAATGGAATCCTTAGCAATAGAGAGAGAAGTGCAGCGTGGGTCAAATTAATTAAGCTTGTTCAAGCTTCAAATATGTTGTGACTTTTGTTTATATAAAAATCTTCTTAAATATTTGTAATCAATTGTTGTCTGCTTGTTATACGTTTTTCAGATGACAGATGACATTTATATACTTCTACCAAAATGGATCATTTTGACCCTGTTTTTTGATGGTGGTTTTGCCGTGGTTTTAGAAATGAAGATAAGAAGATGGTATTTGGCATAAACATTCCGTAATCGATTAGAAACGCAAGATATTAAAAAAATGAATATGATCTGTCCATATGCACGCCCACAATACTGAAGAAATGGAGGTAACCTCGACTGCACACAGACAACTTTTTCATATTTTCCTCCATAACTTTGGATCCAGTGCAGAAAAACCGTTACTCAGATATTTGTCGAAGCTACCTGCATATTGTGCTGAAAGCAGGGCATAGTTGCGATCGATTTATTGACATGTCCACCATTAACGATGAAATTTCATTTCTAAATTATTCTCAATTTGTTTTCATTTTATTCTAAAGCGCGTTAGTACGCGTTCCTCACCCTCAAGTACGAATAAATTGGTAAAAAATTGACATTCAAATGTGGGCAAATCACACCGGTTTTCTTAACCTTAACTCCTTGATGGATTGCATGCATGCTAAATTTCATTTTCCAATCTTCATTTTTCGACTTTGGCGAAATCAATAAAAATTATAAATTAAATTAATCGATTTTAATGGAGTATTTGCAAAGTGTCTACTGCTGTTCTAGTGTTAATAGGCGGAAATATAGTTAGCGCGAACTATCTGTACAAAGGGATAGATTTAAGATCCGGGAGGAAGCAATTGAAAGTAAAAATTATTGCGGCGATGTATTCTTCGATATGGAGAAAGACATCGATAAAGCCTGGCATGATGGCCTACTTTTCAAACTTAAAAAATTCCTTCAAATCGTATATATTTGCTGAACAGACCTTTCTACATACAACATATAAATGCGTTTTATAAAAGAGTATCTTCTAATCTATAATGGAGTTATGCCATACAAATGTGGGGCGCAACCAGTGATGCCAATATTGAAATACTTCCAAGAAACGTCAATCTAAAGCCTCCGTCTTATTGTTAGCAACAAAAATACCTGGCCTGGACTCCACTCACCAAAAATCGAATTCATCGCCTTTCCTCAAAATATCTCGCCAAGCTGAGTAATCACGTAAATTCCTTGGCAATACCTCTTCTAGATGAAACCGATGGAATAAGAAGATTGCAAAGGCATCATATACTGGATCTTTGATTTAGAGACTAATTTAATTTTTTTCTTTAGATTATTTTAATAAATTCTGCAAGTGTGTACAGTTTCTTTTTATTCCTTTAAACATCGTACTGTCTCCTTTAGGGACAATAACCTCTGCTATTTTTCTCATCTTGATATAACATTTCCTTGTTATCGGTTTGAATAGATTGTTGTACAAAAGGATTCTGGAATTGTTAAGTAAAAATAATTTATAGTTTAATAGGTATTTTGCCGGTTTCAAGGACACTTACGCCAGCCCCTAATTTTTTCTTCGATAAACTATTATTGATGGACGCTTTTAATTTTTTAATTAACTTAAAACGGCCTCCATGAAGTTGTAATTTTAATAAAACGAGATTAGACTCAGCCCAAGCATTTGAACGCCGCGCTTCTTCGATTGTGTTAATGGAGTTCTTCTTTGAAAATTTTTGCAAAAAAAAAAATGTGTTCTCAAACATAAGATAAAGCCATAAATAAATCCCAGACATGTATGCAACTTTTAGGTGAACTTAAGTGAACAGGGACTTACGCGCATTTTTCGTACGTAAGCCTCGTAAGCCTCTTGAATTTTAAACACCCTAACTTGTACAAGTAAAGAAAAGGTAAAGCAAAGTTTTTCATTTAATAAATTTTTCTCTTTTGCAAAAAATTGCACAACTGTATGCGATCAATGAAGACGATTGTCTTAAATATACTGGATGTCAGATTCAGAAATTCACATGTCGTAGGCAGGGAAGACTCATCGTGGACCACACTTACATCATCGTTTATAGGCTTACTTTTCAAGACACCTCTTGCACCTTTCCACATATATTGGAAGAAGAGTTTAAAGAGAAAATTATGAAAAGGACTCTACAGTAAGTAATGTCATCAGCACTAAGGGTAGGGGTTAATCCTAACCTTTTTGGATTATATCCAACTAATATTGGCGAAATTAAGATCGAAATATTTGCGAGAATTACGTTTGGCCATACAATTGGAAGACACCAACGCGCTCTTCCAATCTACAACTACGGTCAGGTTATTACAATAACGCATCTTCTTCACATCCTGAAATCAGCTCCAGAACGCAATATCAAGTTATTACAATGCTTTACGAAAGGAGAGAGAGAGAGATAGAAAGAGAAAGAGAGAGAGAGAAAGAGAGAGAGAGAGAGAGAAAGAGAGAGAGAGAGAGAGAAAGAGAGAGAGAGAAAGAGAGAGAGAGAGAGAGAGAGCGAGAAAGGGAGAGAGCGAGAGAGAGAAAAAGGGAGTGAGAGAGAGAGAGAAAGAGGGAGAGAGAGAGAGCGAGAAAGGGAGAGAGAGAGAGAAAGGGAGAGAGAGAGAGAAAGGGAGAGAGAGAGAAAGAAAGGGAGAGAGAAAGGGAGAGAGAGAGAGAGAGAGAGATAGATAGAGATAGATAGATAGAGAGAGAGAGAGAGAGAGAGAGATTAGAGTGAATAGCTAATTTTCTTCTCTAAAATAAAGCCGAAGCCTATGTTGCCAAAGCTCAATTCTTATTTGACACTCCTTAGATGCTCAGGGCGAACTCAAAATGTGAATCCATATGGTCCGAATTAATCGAAAGTTTACTTTTTTCTTATCAAAGAACCCAGTATTCGTCACTCGTTTTTGAACTTGTTATATATAAGTTAACGTTTTGCAAGGGCGTTTTCTTTTTTTATACTCACTGCTGTCAGATGGGTGTCAGATGGGTTGACTTTGTTCTTTTTCAACACCCAAAGGGACGCTTCAGAGACCTTACAAAGTATATATATTCGTGATCAGCGTGAAATTCTGAATTGATCTGTCCGTCTATATGACTGTGCTGTTGGCACTCCCCTGCTCGCAAAAATGAAGATATCGGCGGGAAATTTGGTAGAAACATTGGAAGTTTCTGCACTTGAAAATGGGCCAAATTGGTAAGAGCAACACCGCGCAATGGAGCGTACACTGACCGCAACTCAGTTTTTTTTTAACAAAAATTTTTGAATGTATGCTCGTTACTCGGATATTACTAAAGTTAGAAGATTGAAATTTTCCACATTTGCTTTACGAGACCGTTTGCTTTCTAGGTCCAAAAATGGAAGCAATTGGCCGCGCTCACACAAAGTTACGAATAATTTAATTTAATTAACCGTTTAAAACTATTTTGTACACCCCCTCAAATGAAGATATATTATCTGCCCAAAAATGGGCAGAAAAAATGAAATGGTGGACACCGTGATTAAGTCTTCCTTAATAAAACCAGTGATATGAGTGTGCAATGAAAGAACTTGGAGAGTAGAATGCGAAAAGCATAGTGGAGGGTACGTGAGACTCGGCCCCCGTCGAATATAACCAACAAAACAACCTACGCGTAACACGCAGTATCAAAATCCTGAATGTTGCTTTAAAATACATAAAAAGATATAAAAAGATAAATGAAAGTAAGAGAATATCATTTTCTCACTTGTTTCTTTTTGCAAATATCCGCGAGTTACACCTATTCCCGAACTTCACCCAAGGATGTCAACTATGAAAACGCGGATAAGTTTTTTTTGCTTTTAATTTGAGTTCTTATGAACGCGGGAGTCTCAATAATTGAAAATAGGACTGACGGACAGAACTTAATGGATTCACGTTAATCACAATGTGATCTCGTGTACGCATTTTCCTGCGTCCCAAGGATTTAAACAATTTTAGATACTCGCTCTTGCAAAGGATATAAAATAGAGAATCCGTCTGCAAATTCTTCGATTTGAATTTCAAGTTTTATCGAAATATTATTTCTGAAGCATTTTTCCAAGTGTCGAATGGTTCGTTTCCATTGCAGGTTTCCATTTATTTTTTTTTTAACATATATGTGCTTATGGGCAAATCTCTTTTTCATTTTATTAAGCAGTCAAATGTCTCGCTTTAGTCATTAAAATTTCGCATTATTTTGTTAGCAATTTCCTGCAACATATCACTTTGAATCTTTGTGTTCATCGTGAGGATCTGCTTCACTAACTTTGTTTTTTTGCCGTGTTTTGAGTTTTTTTTTAATCAGCCAAAGTTTGCTAGTCTCTGTTTGTTGTTCTCCTTGAGTCGCCCATCATGTGCTATCGTACACATAGCAGTGTATCCGTTAAAGAAAAAAATACGACAGGGGGAGACCTCTATTGAAATCATGCCATTAAAGCGATACTTACCATCATATTTGATCGCATAATATCGCGTTGTATAAGTTATGAAGAAGGTAAACAAGTAGGCCTCATAATATAACAGCTGAAGCCATCAAAACAAAAAAAAATTATTCCTTTCTTAGAATTTTCGGGACCATCTTATCTATATCTCTCCATACCCATCACACATGATGAACCATAATATTGGATTTACTCCGTTGCGTCGGGATCATTTCATGGAATTTTATCCATACATATTTTACCGATTCCTGATTCCCATAAGAAAAATCTGAAATAGGGCAACATAAGAGTTTAAAGGAAAAAGAAGGGCAATGATAGAAAGAGACAAGCACTTAATCATGAGAAACCTTTTCCTACCGCAAACCATATGATTGGGTTAGCCCGTGATGGCACTTAAGTGAAAGATTAACTTTAAGCTTAATTAGAAGTTTAGTAAAGGACAAGCTTTTGTCTCTCTTACCCGGATCTCTGACTGCAAGGTTTCGCGTAAAGGCACTACGATTTCATTTTGCATGTTAATAATGCTCCACCGAGCTAACGTACGGAATTTGACCGCAACCTTTCCCATTTCGTTATTTTAAAGCGATTGAACGTATTTTTGGGTAAAAATTGGTTCAAATCAATCTCTAAGTGCGTCGAATCGCTTAAAATGTTGCAGAAAATTCATAGCGAATCGTAATACTCCGATAGGCCTGAGAAGCCCTAGCTAATTTTCCCCATTCCAGTGAACCTTCAATCGCTACAAACGATGAACACATCGCCAAGCACAAGAAGTAATGCCTTTATATGCTTTAGAAGAGGTGAACATATCTTTTCTTGAAGCCCGTTCATAATATTCGAGTTAATATTTTATGCAGCATCAGAATGGAATCAGAATCGCACGTACGCCCGTTATGATCATAGCCTGCATGGTGCAGGAGTTTTTAACTAAGAACTCAACATTAATGTCATCGGGCAACCAGCGCACTTACCTCCTCTGACTATTTCCTGTTTCCGAAACTTAAAATTACTTTCTCAAGGGAGAAGCGTTTTGTGTCAATTAAATGCTTAAAAGAAAATTCGTAGGCTTTGTAAGTGGGTCGGTCTGTTTTTGAAAATGCTTCAATAAATTTGTTATAAATAAATTATGACAGTTTTTATCGATTTTGTGTACCTTTGTAAACCGAATATAGGTCCGTTGGACCGTTGAATTTTGCTCGCCTAAAAATGATATCAGGAAAATATATTCATTTTGGGGAAATGTTTGCACCGCACACAGAAGAAAGCTTCAGAAGCCCCATAAAGCATCAAATTGCAAACTGTTTTAAGCGTGTCCGTCTGTCCGTCTGTCCATGTAATGCCTACGTTAAACTTTCTCTGGTCGTAAAACCAGTGAACCTATCTTTTTCAACTTTGGCAGAAACATTGGAAGTTCTTGCACGCAGGTTGTTATTGAAATTGGGCCAAATTGAGTGAAAGGGCACACCCACAGTACAATATAACTTGAGATCACTTCTGTTCTAAAAAATATGACAAAAATTTGGTTTTTTCGCTCGTTGCTTATGGATTACAACAGATACAACCATAAAAGATTGCTTTTATATTCTATGGGTGATCTTGTAGCATCTGTATAAAAATGAAGAGAAATCGGCTAAGTCCACTCTATATTAGGAAATATTAAAATTTCAATCTTTTGTCTCCAAACGTTTGCCGCACTAGAATACGATTAGAGATCCTATAAAGTCCACATATTATCGATTAATATTTAATCTAAACCGGTCTAGACATGTTTGTCACCCCGTCTGTCCATCTGTCCGTTAATTGCCATAATAAATGTATTCATGCAGAATGGCTGCCTCAGACACACGATATAAATTGTCACTTTCATTCCTGAAAAATTGCCACGCCTATCCAATATTATAGTATATGAAAATGTAGTTTTTAACCCTTTTTTCAAGTTTTTTTTTGGATTACGATAATGAATGTAAAAGATTCGGTCGCAATCGAAGATAATGTTGTCATTTGTTTCATATTAAATTCTCTTCACAATTATTGATCTTTGCGGGGGAATTTTTGATCCCGCATACTACCATTCAATGCTGTCTGTGTAGTAACGAACGAGTAGTACTTTTAATACAACCTAATATAACCCATTTAAATTTAGTCTTATCGTCACCATATCCAGACAATTGTTTAGACATATCGCGTAATTGGATCAGTATTAGAAACTTGCCGCCAAATCGAAAAATCTCAACTACCGTTGTGATAACAAATATACAAACCTGGTACCAATGTTAGCGCCACTGTCATTCAGTGCATAAATTGACATTAACTACGATTAGAATAAAAAAAGAAACAACAATCAACAATACAGTGTTAAACATACGGACGTAAGTACGTATGTACTGTATGTTAAAAACGTCGAAGGCACGTTTTTGTTCTAAAAAAAAAAAAAAAAAAAAAAAATAAAAGAAGATGCGATATTTTTAAACTTCAAGTGGTAACAACGCTACAACAACAACAACAACAACAACACCACCACCACCACCATCACTACAACTTACAAACAAAAGTTGCTAACGTATTTTCATTATTTGAGAAAAGCATAAAAAAACAAGTCTACTTCTGAGAGAAGGATAGAGAGAAAAAACCCTATAGAGTTAATAGACAGAGCGAGCACGTAGCGAGCAGAATTATGAATGATTATAGATTTAATTCAATAAAACTGTAGAGGGAAAAAACATATGAAAAAATACATACATACTTGCTTGCATACATACATACATACTAAGTACAACAATCAAATTCATTTAGAGTCAGTTTTATGGCTATTTCGTTGCTATTGTGGCCGTTGTTGCTCTTTTTGCCTTTATTTTTTTTTTTTTACTTTACTTTAGTTTTATATTTATTTTTATTTAATACCGGCAAAAATATCGTAATACATGCAAGGTTTGTTGTTTTTGCGTCCAACGACCGGATGGAAGCATCAACAATCAGCATTAACTCTACCTGTGTGTGCATGTGGCTGCGTGCATTTGTAAATGTATATGTGCATCTGTAAATATTTGACAACAATATCGTGTAGACTTCGGTTTTACTATTCGTTGTATCGTTGTATGATCGATCAGAAGTGTAAGTGTGCGGAGCTGCAGCCACAGCCACAGCCACAGCCACAGCCGCAGGTAACCCATCACTACTCTATTTACACGAAGCTCAAGCGCTTAAATGATCCAGCTCTTAGTGACGTTCGCTCAGTTTAGGTCTGAGTACACGGTGTATAACATCGTGTGCTAATATTTTAGCGAATCGATTTTCCACAATTCGTCGTGCATAGGTTAAGTTGTTTGGCGTCTATCTTTTTTATATGTGTTTGTAAGTGAGTTAGTATGTGTTTGTGCAAACGTTGTGTATTATAATAAAATAAATTCTTTAACTTGACCACGTGAAAATTTCAAGAGTTTTTCTAAGCATTTCCACGAATGTTTAACAATAAAAATGAAACAAAATTTACCGCAAAGAATGAAAAATTAAACAAACTCTTAAAAAACAAAAAATAATAAACTTCTAATAACGAAAACAAACTATTTGCGGAATTACAAAATTATTCTTTCATTTTTTTCAATTTTTTGATTAATTAAAAAATTGTGAATGTTAGTTAGGTCGAGCCAAGCTTTAAAAGACGAGCCCATAAATTTTTTGCTTTTAGAAAAATTTTATTATTTAAAGCATTCATGTCCGTATACCTGCGCATGTGCATGGATTTGCCTGTATGTGTGTGTGTGTGTCTGTGTGTCTATGTTCTGTTACTGATTCATTGAAAATCCCAAATTTTTGACGAAAAACCTTTTTCTTTTTTTTTGTGTTTACTAAACACACACACACACTAACAGATGCTATTTAGGAAGGAATCAATGAATTTTGTATTTATTTTATTTAATTTTTTTTGATTTTTTTTATTGCCTTATAAACTACTAATCGCCGTCAAGCTCAACGCGTCTATAATACAATTATTAGCCAACCAGCCATTTGTCTTTCCACAATAATGATCCGCGTATGGCTTTTAATGATCGCTGAGTTGTGATAGTGTCTAGTCTCTCGTTTGAGTGCCGACAGCACGTTTCTATTTACATTCGCATGATTTTTTCTTTTCATTGCGGTTTCAATGTTCACACATTTAAAACAATTGGTATAAGACAACAAAAAAAAAATAAATAAATAAATAAAAAAAAAAAAAATTCATATAAATAAAAACAATATTAATGTTTATCTCCGCGAAATGTTTGTGTTGTGCGATGTTGTTCAGTTTTTTGTTTTCTTAATACTTAATACTTACCTGAGCCACAGCACACAACAGATTTGTGGCGCCACCTTAGAATTCGTGTCTTAAAAAAAAAAAAGAAAAAAAAAAACGAAAACGAAAACACAAATGTTGTTCTCTCTCTCTCTCTCTCCCCTTCAATATATTCGATAAATAATTGTTTTTTTTGTTTTTCCTTTTAATTAATTTCATTTCATATTATTTATCACATTTTGAAAAATAAATGAAATGAATCAAATAAGATAATAAATTAAGTGAATTTGAACAAATGAAATAATTCGCAAGGAAATTAATGATTTAATTTCTTATTTAGAGGTGAGTTAAAAAGTTAACTTTACCACTTTAAGCATACATTTGCAATAAACCTTTTTTTTTTGTATTTATTTATATTCATGAGTATGATATTCATTCTTACCGACGATTATGTAGTAATTAACGCTTTGCTAACGAACTCGGCCGTAAGTCCACTTTTTAAGCATAAATGTTACACGCGCCGAACAGGAGTAAAACAAACATTGTAAGAGCAACAGATATCGGAAGATCAAAATCAAGCAATTACGCGAATCATAGTAACCTAGCAGATTATTGTGGGCGGAGATATAAACTAAATATTGATATATTAGCGAATGAATTAACGCATTGATGTCGTGATGAGGATAAGTAAACTACGTAAACTAAGTAAAAAAAAGTATACGTACTGAGCGTGAAGCTCAACGGCTACTTGGTTAAAACTAACCAAAAAAATAACTGATTGAACTCATTCTCATTGACGAGAGCAGGGAGGGAAATTGCTAAACCGAAACGGTAGTAAAGTAAGCTTAAGTAGCTTCGAATAGTAAGCGATAAACTTCAGGGAGCAAAATATAGATAATTGAGAAAAATCCAGTTAAGAAAGAGTAAAATTCCGAATAGACTTAAGAATGGCTGCAAGTCAAAAGTCGATCTACGTTCGTAGAACAGTTTTGTATAACGGCAGGTGACGACAAGCCTGGTTATAAATTAATAAGCTAAACTTGGCTTCGAGGCCATACCTTCTGCAAATTTTTTTGTCCCATTAATTGTTTATCAACAATAGAAACATAATTTTAATCGAAGAATTGTCCATCAATAGCCACTTTTTTTCCAATCTCTTTGTGGCAGTAGTGCTTAGTAGAACTAGAGGTAATATCATCTTATGTTTGCTAAAACTGGAGCCATTTTTCTAAATTTGTCTATACTTAAACAAGTAAATGTACTATAGCGGGCAATGGTCCACAACACTATTTCGTATAATCAAAACTACGCCAAACTACGTGTCAAACTATTGCCAAAATTGTGTCCCGTAGGCTTGACATAAGAAAACAAGACGGACAAACTGATGGGCAGACAAGCTTAGATCGATTCAGAATCACTTTCTGGCACAATACAATAAGAGGTGGCTCTATCTCACGCCCTTTTGGATGTTGCAAACACAATACACTTGGGGTACAAAAGAAGGTACGTCTTAAATGAATGAACTCTCGTAAAACGATCCATCTTTCTTTACCTTCGTTTCCCGAACCCCCCGTATAGACCAAAAGTTTTTACTCACAGTATTGAAAAATTGTAATTCATGGAATAAATAGCTTGAGAGTTTCATTTTAAAGTTATATATTAGGTTGGGGAAAAAGAAATCCATTATTTCTTCTTCTTCTGTTTTTGCTTCTTTTTGAATCCAGCTTTGTGTAAATGGTTTAAAACTGTTTTATGATCGATTTTCAGCTCCTGGGCGATGTTACGACTGCTAACACCGATCATTTCTCCGATTTTATCGACATTTTTGATGACCGGCGTACCTGTCCGAGGTGCATCTTTAACTTTAAAAATTCCTAAACGGAATCTACGAAACCAAAATTGCACATAATTGGATGTTACAGTATCGGAACCATAAACACCATTCACACAATTTTAGCCGCCTGGCTTGCATTTTCGCCTTTGTCAAAGAAAAACTGTAAAATGTACCGAATTTTCTCTTTGTTCACTTCCATTTTTAACACGCTGTAACTCACAACAACTGAATGCACCAAACAAAAAACAACAAAAGAATTTTTTTTTTACTGCGAAATGTCACCTTTCCAACGAGCATAAATCTGAAATTGTTTGATCGCTACTTTACGAGAAGTCTACCAGTGTAGCCATCTNACACGCTGTAACTCACAACAACTGAATGCACCAAACAAAGAACAACAAAAGAATTTTTTTTACTCCGAAATGTCACCTTTCCAACGAGCATAAATCTGAAATTGTTTGATCGTTACTTTACGAGAAATCTACCAGTGCAGCCATCTACCGAAAATATAATGGATTTCTTTTTCCCCAACCTAACCTACATATATTATATATGTAAGTTTGAAGGCAGTCGTAAAGAAAATTGAAAGGGCCAACGGTGCGATAAGTTCGAAAAAGCCAGTTTCAACGCATTCAACGCATTTAAGTTTGAATTTTGCGGAACCTTTTCCTTCACCGCTGCCTTACATAATTCGTTTATTTGGCTCGGTAATGTCAAGTTGTCCAGCACCTATAATACGACTCTACGACTATGCTCGGAAAATCGATTTTGTGAAACATTTAAAATTTTGCAAAACATCTTCGCTCCCAATCGCTAAAAATTAGTAAAATAAAAGCAACAAAATTCTGCTCAATAATTTTAGGCTTTCTAATCTCGTTTTTCTTTCACGTATTCTGAAAATTGTTGAACAGTACTTTACTTACTTCCCTTCCGTCAGCTGTATTGATTGCTCAAGCCGTATTCTTCTTCTTTGATTTATAGTTTTTCGCATTCTTTTGCAATGAAAGAAAGCATATAAGAATCGGTCGAAGCGGAAAAGCTCCAAAATGTAGAACATCAAGACCAGTACGCAAGTAAAGAGCTCGTATTCGTCTCCCGTGTCTCGCTCAGATATTCCTTAGATGTTCGTTTTAAAATTGCCCTCGATCGGTTTGCTAATACATCGAGAGCTATATATGTGCTGACCCGACTGTTTACCGTTTAAAATTGGACGAATTAATAAACTATTCCTGGAATGAGCGCGCAGGTAGTTCTAGTGAATATGCGGGTAAATCTTTTGCGGAAAAATCTTCAAGGGATCGAAATATCCCGTTTCCCATTCATTGTAAGCGCACCTGTTGATCATAACATAAACATTTTCCAACCGTTGATTTATAATGGATGAAGGAACGTTTGTGCCAAATTTCACTTTCCTATCTTGGTTTTTGCAATTGCGGCAATTTGAAAAACAGGATCAAAATGATCCCTGTTGGCAGTAATAGAAGCATGGAAAGCATCGGTATTTCTAATGTTAACTTTGAACTGTTGTCCGCTATATATATTTAAAGCAGATTAGCTCAAGTCCATTGATGATGAAGATGTTTCCTAAACTAAATAGGAATATGTGATCGGTGATTAAAATCATCCACTAAGACATTCTTCAAATATTTTGTGGGCATTGCCCTCTTTTCTTAAGAGCAGGGAAATACTAAAAGATAGCAAAAGAGATTTATTGATAGTCTTACTTAAACCCTATTGTGCGGACGTTTGTGTGGATGTATGCATCACCTAGAAAGTCGTGAGATGCACCCACCTTTTCTTGTACCGATCGATTCGAAAACTGTTTCTGAGCTTGTCCGTCCGTCCGTCCGTCCGACCGCCTGTCTGTCTGTCTTGTTTTCTTGTGTTCAACTTATAGGTCGTAATTCTTGAAATATTTTAATGAAATCTTGTACACTGATATTTTTTGGCATAAGGCTGAACGCTATTGAAAATGCTTCAGATCTGACCAAGTTTTCGACTACTCCCGCTATGAAGCTCAATATAAGCATTTTGAAAGGCCGTTACATAAATAACTACATTAAACAAAGTTGTGTAGGGTATTTAATGGTGTCTTCACTTTGTTCTCAATTAAGATAACTTTATTGCCTGTGAGAAAAGGGTCAAAAATATATAATATATATATATAATATTGATTCTGTAGGAATTATATCTAATATTGATTCTGTAGGAAGAAAAGTGTGATAGGATCAAGTTTGAATTAGTGCGCCTGCTTTATAGGCGATCTCAATTTTCTCAGTTTGAGCAGGAATCCGCAAATTGTTATTCACTTCGTTATGACGTCGGTCGTTGAAGTGTTACATCGTATGCTGCCCTTGTCGCTGGAACAATCTCCAACCAAATCTTACAACTGTTAGCAGGGCGTTAGTCTCTTTAAGCAAAGATTAATTACTTGCAATAATCTATAAGTGTTTGTTGGCAATGGTCTCTTATTCATATGAAATTAATTCATGAGAAATGTGCAGTCGAATAAAAGTCAATAATTCTGTAAACCTATCAACACTTTAGCGAGAATATTTACTAAAGGTATCTAAGATTTTTGCCAAACAACGATTGCGTTCACAATCAGCAGAATAGCAGAATTTGAAAATTGATCCAGGCTTTCTTATAAAAATATTATATTAATTATATTCTTATATAAATATTATATAAATAAAACGGGATTCGCATGAGTGACCGAGTAGGCAAGAGTCTCGACTAGCAATTCAATCGTCGTGAGTTCAAATCTCAAGTGCGGTAGAGTTTTTAACAATAATAATAATAATAATAATATTAATAAAAATAAAGCCGAAAGCTTTAGATGCTAGTGCTTTAAGATTTTAGTCTTAGAATTTATTCTCTGGCTAAATTTATATAACAATAATAATAATAATAATAATAATAATAATAATAAATAAAACGGAAAGTCGAAAGCGAAATGATTAAGCGAAAAATGATTAATTTTTTTAGTTGACTCATTTATCAGGGCGATCTTAACTCGGATAAGCAACTCGAAAAAGGGCAAATTGTAAAGTTCGTTCTTCGCATTCGCATAATGCGTCGGCTTCTTATTTGCTTTCTTTTTGATAATTCCGAACTTTTTTCTTTTTATTATTAGAATTAGTCGTAAGCCTTTCGTTTCTCTGCTTTCACAATTTTTTGTTTAATTTTTGACAAAAGGAAAGAAAATAAACTTAAATCTCGTATGCTGGCAATCTTAAGAGAACGCAAAGCAAATGGAATTGCATTTCTTTAACAAAAGCGTGCTATTCGGTCATTGTATACCTGCATTGTATGCCTGCACTTTTGGTCAAAGCCATTGAGCACAATTGTGTCGATTCATTAAAAATGAAAAGCTCGTCCGGTAAATAAGACAAATAATTTATAGCAATTTATAATTCAAAAGCCACATGTGGTTACACCCTACACCACTTGCGGTAGAGGGTATATTAATTTAGTGAGGTCATATGTAACACGCAGAAGGTGTTAAGATGGATCCACATTTTGTTATACCGATCGATTCAGAATCATAATCTATATTGATATAAATCTGTCTGTCCGTCTGCACATCTGATGTTTGTCCATGTAAAATTGTCTTCAAGCTATAGGTCGCAAGTTTTGGGATATTTTGATGCAATTTGGTACACTGACGTGTTTTGACGCAAGAACGAACGGTATTGAAAATGGATCGGGTCGGTCCACTTTTTTCACCACTCATCATATAACGCCCTATTATAAAAAGTCATTAGACTTGGAAAGAAATTGTAATTTTTAAAATTCCTCGGCAAATGTGGCTAAGTAGTAGTATTTTAGCATTCTAAATTGGTATGGAAACTTTGGACTGACTGGATCAAGTTTTGAACTCCCTCACATATAACGAAAACTGAAGTTCTTACGACAAGAAGGTACAATTTCGAACGCTCCACGATGAAAATTATATCATAATAGTAATTTAACATAAAAAAATTAATTGCGCCCAACTTGGACCATCTCGGTCTATTTTTTGGATCACGCAGAAAGGTCTCAGTTTTAATATCTGGTGATGAAAATTCACCCACAATAGTAGTTTCATACAAAAATGAACTCCAACAAAATTTGGACCCTCTACACCTATTTTTGGATCATGCGCACACGAAAAATATGCCTTTGTATAGAAACAAGATATAATTTTTGTATTCTACAATAAAGATAAGAACTATGTTAGACAATGTGGTGTAGGGTATTTAATAGTCGGCCTCGTCCGACTACAGTGTTCTTGCTTGTTTTAATTAAACGAAAATATTTTCAAATATGTAAAAGCATTATAGTGGAACACGGTCCACCATTAAATACCGTACACCACTTCGCTTTAAAGAAGTTATTTGTATATATTTCGACATAAGTTCTTATATGGGAGGTGATCGAAAAAGTGGTCCGATCCGCGCCAATACCGTCCGTCCTTGAGTCAAAACACGTGGTTGTATAAAATTTCATTAAAAGACAGTTAAAAATTGTGGCTTATAGCTTGACTATAAGAAGAAAACAAGAAGGACCGATGGACAAACATGCCCAGCACACTTTCTGAATCGATCGCTATAATAAAAAGTGCGTCTGTCTTAAGTCCTTGTGAATGTTGTATTCATTCTCATAAACTTAATTTATTCGTGCACCCGCAAGTGTAGGGTGTAAGGTATACAAAAAATTACTGTTATTCGTACGTTCAGATAAAATCGAGAAATATTTTAATATAAAAAGTTTTAACCGTAAGTGCATCTATCTATCTGTCACTTTGCAAGCTACTCTGTCTACACGTTTTTAATCTTAGATGATTTTAAAATCAAAATCAAAGAAAAAACAAAAGTGTTAAGAAGACCGACCAATTTTGGCGTCATAATCATACACATACATATTATATCTATTTAATTTTAATTCACTATTTTTATACCATTTGCGTATTGTGCTGCGCATAAAAGAAGGAAAACATTATTATTTTGTAGATCTTCTCTTGTTTTTAATGTGAAAAAAATACCTCTGCTCCTTACTTATAGTAATTAATTAATTTTTCTTATATAATATTTTCCATTTCACAATTAAATTGAATTGTGATTTTTATATTTTATGCAATATGTTACTCTTGGTTTGTGTGCAATAATCGATCAAAAAAAAAGGCACATTTATGGATGCTTTTAAGAAATAGTTTCAGTCACGCATTCATATGCACAATTTCATGAGGAACTTCTAAAGTGAGAATAAGTTTATTGAGCATCTTTTACGAAACATAAGTAAAAATATTATATTCAGGCCAGCCAGGCTGGCTATTAAATACCGTACACCATTTCATTCGTGATAAAATATCAAAAATTATATCTTGCTCCATATAAATGCATACTTTTCATGGTAGCTTGTATACGGGATAAGATCCAAAAAATATACCTACTTGGTCCAAACTTGCTACAATCATTTTTTATGTCAAAGTATGGACCAACTTTCATCATCAAATATTATAGTTTAGATCTTTCTGCGATAAAAAAAAGTTCGCCTGTCGTAGGAACGGCTATTAAGGAGGGGATCAAAAATTTTAGCAATCCATTTGAAATTTTTCACTTCAATTTCTAATCCCAAAATACTGATACTTACCAAATTTTTATGGCAACATTTTGAAAATTACAATATTTCGATACATAAGAGTTTTTGAAAAATAATTTTAAGAGGGCTCGTCCTTCAAACAAAATGCGTTAATATAAGAAATTTCGTCAAAATATTTGAAAAATTGAAACTTGGAAGTTAGATTCAAAAATACATAAACGGGGATAAAACGGACAAATAAGCTTAAATTGATTTAGAAAATCGTTCTAAATTAATCGGTATAATAAAGAGTGGACCTATTTTAAGTTCTTCTGGATAGTATGTACATCCGCACAAAATTAATATATATGGACATATGGACGGTATGGAAATGGAAAACGAACAACACCTATTAGGAGCATCAGCATAATTATACTTTATACTGGTTGCGATGCAGGCGTATATTAACACTCTGCGGATGTACGCAGCAACCAAAAGGACTTGAGATAGACCCACATTTTATTAACCCGATCGATTCAAAACTACTTAATAAATTAATTTAAGCTTG
>KK502424.1:1040687-1060418 GCA_000688735.1 Glossina austeni | reverse complement strand
TATTTTAAGTCACGCCCACCCCACTTTTTCAAGAGGGGGATTGAACTTTTACAGGAACGATGGGTACAAGTCATCGCAGACGACGGTGATTACATAAACGATTAAAAAATGAAAATATCATCTCAAAAAAACATTTGGTCTACGAATGCAAAATAATTGATTACTTATGGGTCCCCCTAATACTTTAAACTTTATTTTATTTTAGGCTCAAACTTAGTATATCAGCTGTTGGTTGATATTATTATTATTGTTATTATTATTATTTTTATTATTATTATCATTATATAAATTTAGTCAGAGAATAAATTCTAAGACTAAAGTCTTAAAACACTAGCATCTAAGGCTTTCGGCTTTATTTTTATTAATATTATTATTATTATTATTATTAAAAACTCTACCGCACTTGAGATTTGAACCCACGACGATTGAATAGCTAGTTGATGAGACACTACTCGGCCTACTCGGCCACTCGGGCGAATCTGGAAAATGTAATTTTGCAAATTTTCTTTGAATTGAAATTTCATAGATTTTTGTGCAGAGAGGTTACGAATCATGGTTACGTAGGTCGGAATAGGTCATTATGGAAGCGTCAGTACTAACAGCAGATAGGTTTGCCTAACAAAAAGACAACGAAATTAGGAGAGCAATCGATGCACGTTTTCTGCCATAAGAGGTTTTACTGATTCATTGCTGTTTTATTTACATACGATGTTTACCTACACAGTGGAGCCGTAAACTTACATAGGGATGCTTACAATCAATATCACAATTGCAGGTACGGTTGTCGTTGTATTATTAAACCGACGCAAGTATTCAAACAAAACTTTCCAGCGCAAACACGTTAACTGTTAGCATATGATGTTAATATAAAAGTTTTTTCCAGATGTGACATCAACTAGTGGTAGTGCTTGTGAAGAGGGTTGATTTGATAGCATATAAAGAGTCCTATAAGGAGATATAGCACAAACGTTAAGTTTTCAATCGTTACCGGCACCACTCGAAGGAGCTAGAACATGTATATGATTGGTATACAGCTTCTCTGATACTTCTCCACATTTATGTATTTCATATGCTGTTGTAGCCATGCGTTTTTCAAAGCCTAAAGCGATTCTTTCAAAAGTTTTGTGAAATACAATCAACGATAAAATCAAAAAATTAAAATAACTAAAATAAAAATTATATCGTGACTTGCAATCGTATATTGATCACACTTCAAAAAGAAAAAACATGAAAAATGCTTTCCTTACGAAGCGTTTTATCTGCCTTTTTCGCTTTGCTGCTGCCTGCCAAAAGTTAAAAGACAACGAGCACAACATAAAGCAAACCAGTCATAGCGTAAAATAAATTTTACCATCAAAAATCCTTAAGGCAATTATATCAAAGAAAATAATAATCTTGACAGTCACGTTGAAGATGTGAAGCCAAGACAGCAACAGCAGTAGCTTAGTAGTTTTAGATTTATGGCCTCTTATGGTAGCTACAAGTTTGTATGTATACATTGTTGTTGTTGTTGTTGTTGTTGTTGTCAAGTCACTCAATCTATTGTATGATTGCGGCGCCAATAATTGCTACGAGAAATTGAACAGATCTGCTAACTGAAGGCATCTATCCAATTTAATCCAATTCAATCCAATCCAATCCAATCCAATCCAATCCGATACAAACCAATCGAATTCATCCAATCGTGAAAGTTGTTTTCAAATGTATCATATTTCATGTGTACCGAGCGCGAGGGATTTATTTCTAATCTTTTTCATCGTTTCCAATCGATTTATTAATGTCACACATAAGTCGTACGTAATATATTCATTTCATGTCAATGTATTTGTATTGAATTTATTTAATTGAAAAAAAAACAAAAAAAAAAAACAAAAACAAAAATCGATTAAGAGGAAATTTGTGAATTTTCAGTGAAAAGTAAGATGTGGGTATCGGATGAGGTGCCAGCTTTAAAACGATTCGTTACACACACTCATCATTCATATTGTTTGCTATCGACATCCCCCGATGGCATATAAATCTTTATAACTTATACGTTTCTAACAGTGGCAGTCCCGTACGTCCGTATATATTCTTGAATAGGACCAATTCTGCGATGATTTGCATGTCTGTTCATAACACGTTCACGATATAGAAACTTTATCGTAAATAACAAATTCGATCCTACTAAGTGATGATAAAGGCTTTTTTACAACGTAACGCTTGCGGTTTATCGGGGTTCGGTTATTATATATCGGGCAAATGCTTTACACTTACATAGAACGTCACGTTGAGATTGTTGTGTCGTTGTGCATTTTATATGAAAGTCTTGAACAACAAAACAAACAAAGAAAGAATCTATTGGACTTAAGGGCTAAGTTATAGATAACATCTTCCTTGTTTGTCGTCTCCTGAAGATCTGATCTATTTTAAGTTATTGCATATAAAAGTTTTTAAGCGTAGATATGAAGGCAATTAAAACACTATCAAAACGTTTATTATGTTTTCGTAAGCAAAGACAAAAAAAAAAAAGCGAACGTGACCCGAATCAAGATATATTTGCTGTCAGAACTTTCACTTATTTATCTTCATGGATGACTTTGGTGATCATGCAACCAAAGTACAGAATCGTCTTAATTTTCTTATACCTTTTATTACACTCGGAGATAATTGTTGCGAACACCATGTCAAGATCAGTTGCTGGCCTTGTCGCGGCCTTAACAATTTTCGTAGATTAAGTTCAAATTAAACTAAAATGTTATGACAAAAGAAGCGAAAATTTCAAAACATTCTTCCACAATAACTTAAAGCGAATAAAGATTAGAATGTTTTTTCTCTGAATTTCTCAAGTGCTTTGCGCAAGAGTGGTCTCTATCGACTAAATTATTTAGAGCCTGAAAGGAAAAAAAATTTACATTTTCGAGTATCATCTTTTCATTAATGGTTCGGACCATTTGTGCTCAACAACATTTGTGTTCACATATTCGAAGCGCTTGATCGATCGATTCGAAAGCCCCCTAACCCTGTAAAGCGATTTAATGTCAAATATCTAACATTTTCATGGCCAGTTGTATAGTTGGATAATAGATAGATAGATAGAATGAAGAGGCATTCATTTATATATATATTTGATAACAACTCAAATGCTGAAACAAGTTAAGCACGTTATCGACTTCAAAGTTGGCAAAAACATTGGAAAATCCATATATGGTATTGAAACACTGGGCCAAACCGGTCAAAGCACACGATTACCGTGTCATGTAAACTGGAAGGACCTCCGGTTTTGAAAACAAAAAAAAAAAAAATTGCTCACAGACTGCAGCAGATAAACCTATAAAAATTCGAATGTATATTCTGTCGACGATGCTACAGTATCTGTACAAAAATGGCAAAAATTGGCTGCGCCTATCCAATAAAATGGTGTACGATCTTTTTATCAACACCTTTGTAATGTCCATAAACTATATACATTCTTGATCAGTGTGCAATTGCACATGTAAACATGTAAACATGTCTGCCTGTCCATTTGTTAATCGGTCCGTCGGTCCAATTGTGTCGTACCTGCGGCAAACATTCTCCTGTTTGCAAAAATGAACATATCGTCCTCAAATTTGCAAAAGAATTTGAGAAGGCCCCGACCCGGTCAAAGGATACACCTACACTCCCCACACACTTATACAACAAAAAATGTGATCACCTTTGCTTTGCGTGCTTTTTGCTTGTTCTTCATAAACTCCAACTGACACGCGATATAAATTTCCACTTTTCCAGCCACGCCCATTCAATGCTATAGAGCATGAAAATTTAGTTTTACCCTCTTTTTGGTTTTTTTTTACTATAATGGTGGCGGGTATGAAAGATTTGGTCACACACGAATGTAATTGTCTCACACGCTTCCATTCGCAAGAAAGTTCGATACGAAAATATGTTTAAAGAAAATATTTCACTAAAGTAAATTTCTATTTTTATCGTAAAAATATTGCTGGCTTTGCTTAAAACTGTCCGTAAGTGGCCATAATTGGCTGAGTGAATGAATAGTCAAGGTTGACCAGTCACCTATTTTGAGTTATTCCCATCAGTTGGAGAAGAGTTTTATCACGTATTTATTACCACTTAACTCTGGAACATTAGTTGCACTCAATACTTTTTATGGGTAATTTCTGTCGTTACACAAAAACGGGATAATCCAGTTACCACAATCCCACCCTTGGAATAAAAAACATCCAGAAATTCCATAGTAGGACATGGCTCACTATTAGATACCTTACAGTACTTCGCTTAATACAGTTATCCATATAAAGACATTTCAGAATGAGGCGTTATATGGGAAGCGGTTAAAAAAGATGGTTCGATGCGAACCATTTTTAACCGCGTTCGCCTTTGGGCGAAAAAAAGGTCGCTCTTAAAAAGTGCGACCAGAACAGTGTTGAATAGAAAAAAACAAGACGGACGGGCGGACAGGCAAGCTGAATAGATCGGTGTAATAAAAGGTGAGGGTGGGTCTATTTCAAGTTCCTCCGAGTGTTGCATACATCCGCAAAAGCTTAATATGCCTCTGCATCGCAAGTGGCGTAGGGTATAGAAAAACAAAAAAGAAAGAGATATTAAATAAAATAAAAAGTCGATCGAGCAAAAATTAGGCCTAACTGCGTACGAAGAAGCAGTCATAGATATTTAATCTTATACATGTAAATATACACAAATATATATGTAAGTGTATGTAAGGTTAGGCGCCAAGTCGCTGCTTGTTTTTATCGTCTAGTACGGCGCTAAGTAAAGGCTTTTCAGTTGCTCTTGCATATGTCGTCGACAAAAATGAAATGAAAGCGAAATCATATAAATTACTTAACGTATAATAAGAGAATAATCGATTCGATGGTTTTTTCTCCCTTCATATTGAAATACTTGTTAATAAAATCAATCGAAATCGCTACACTAACGTAAATCATGACAGATGACATTTATGCTTTTATTAAAATATCTATTTATAATATTGTAAAGAATAAATTAGACAATTAATTAAGGAAGACTTATGACTTTTTTATATACATATACAAATATATATATTTTTTATTTTTATTATTATTATTATTATTATTATTATTGTTATTGTTGTTGGCACCCAGTAGTATTATGCTAATGAATGTTTAGTTTATTTATTTAAATGGCTCGCAATAGTTAGCATCAACGTTTCATTTATAAAACTTTATAGTTTATTTTAATAAATTCTTGAAATTAATTTAAATCGAATATTGCTTTTTTTTATATTATTTTCAGATTCTATCGCAAGGAAATTTGTTATTGTTTTTGCCGGTCAATACAGAACGTGATGTCCACATTGCCATGTCAAAAATATTTTTCAAAATACAAAAACTTATGGACAATGGTTAAATAATACCATTAAAGAATTTGCATTAAATTTTCTTTTATAAAAAAAAAAAAATACAAAAAAAATTAAAAAAGGAAATCCAAATATAAAAATTAAATTAAAAGAAAAATAAATATCTTTCGATTTGTTTTTCATATAAAATAAATTAAAATAAGTAATAAAAACAATGGAACTTCAGGCACAAGTGAATTTATTAATATGCCTTTTAATAAGTGCCTGGCAAGCGAATGGCGATGAGAGATTATTTGGTAAGTTACTTAAAGGCTTACTCGACCGAATATCGAAACTTTTATGTCAATCTCAGGGCGCAAATTATGCTATCTTTCTCGTTTTAGGAATACGCATCGGATATGCATATGCATAATAAAAATTACGTGCGGCTCAAAATGAAATTTTCTATATTTTTTTAAATATAAAATACCGTTTTATACCTACCCAACGACAAATGGGAAGGGTTGAGAAGGTTTTCGATTGCGATTTGCCATTCCTTTTGGTACACGCTTTATATGCAAAACAGTTATTATCTTCAATCTGTCCGTGTGTCCGTCTGTCCGTTCATTCCTATGGCTTTATGGTACCGCCTGCAAAAGTGAACATTCGCCGATGTACTTACTTGCCATTGACATAATTAACACCTAATACACTTCAGCGATCGGTTCACTCTAAAGCGAATATAACTTTCTTTGTCATTTATTATTCATTTGACATTTTACTAATTCGACGGTATATTATCCGTTCCGTTGCGACTTTTTTTTGCTAGGAAAATGTTATATATATTTGTATATTTATTGCCTTCAATTAGTTACAAATATTTAATAAAATACCATATAGATGACATACTTATTTATTCCGCCGTGACTAAGTCTCTTATAACGACGAAAAAATGAAATTCCCAGACTCTTTAACATTGGAGCGGGGCAGCCGATTATTGCCACTTTGCTTGCCGGTACTGTATGTAGTATCATCCAAAAAATATACTCTACATGTACGGAAATTTTTATCGTATCTTATCTGTTGCAGAGTACGAGGAAGAAGAGAGAGAAAAGGCCAATTCTCAGGTTATGTCGAATTTCAGGCGTGTCCTTTGAATGATTTACCAAACATTTTGAATGTCAACCTGCTTGCAAGAATTCTGAAGCTTCCTTCTGCTTGTTGCAAACATTTGCGAGTATATTATAGGTTACCTAAAAATATGCAACGAAGGTAACGTGTTGAGGTCAACTTTCTAATGTCGCCAGCACGTAGGCCGTCTGCACTATTCAGTATGATTAACGTAGAAATTTCTTCACTATTCCTAGTTTCAAGAATTTTTGGTGATTAATTCGAAACGCATAGAAGAGATCATTTTAAAGTTTAACAAAAATATTCCCTAAAAATCCTACTATATATTTTCCTAAATTTATACTTCAGTTTTGTCGTATGGTCGTCTATATTTAGACAATAGCCCTAAAATGATACGTTACTGTACCCTATACCACTAATCGTCTAGGGTTTATTAGCTTTGTACAGACGTACGTACCATCCAGAAGGATCCATATTTTATTATTCCAATCGATTCACAATCATTTTATTATATCGATTCAAGCTTGTCTGTCTGTCTGTCCATGTCGCAATTTTGGAGATATTTTGCTGAAATTCGGTACGCAGATATATTTTGACTCGACGGTGCGAACGCTGTTGAAAGTGATTCGGATTAGATTTTTTAAGCATATCTGTCTGTCAAATGTTTGTTCATGTATTCTTGTATTCAATCTGTAGGTGAAGTTTTTCATTTACTTTAACGCTATTGAAAATGGACGGGATCGGACCAATTTTTCGTTATCTGAAAAACAAGTAAGAACCTTGCAGTCGGGCAAGGCCGACCATTAGATACCCTACATCACTTCGCTTACCACAGTTATTCCCCCGTTGTGATAGCAATACACCGAAAACGACACATTATTTTCATACTTTCTACGAAAGCCCGCTTGTTGGAGAGTCCCCCGAATCTAATTTACTCCCTTAACCATGTAAAACTAAAAAACCGGAAATCGATAATAATTCATGCTTATCAAGCAGTGAAAGCGTACTTCTTAGGTTGTGTTATGACAAGAAAATATTCGTTTACTATGCACGATTAAAATATTGCCGTCTAGGTGAAGTAAATATTGCTAGTAATGCTTGCTACGTTTTCACTTTACGCTGAAAAAAAATGAAATTTCAAATTACTATCTGCCCGCCTGCCCTCTCCGTACGCATATTGATATGCAAAGTAATTGCATTTAATTAATAAATATTAAATTCATATTTTTCCAATTTTTATTTTTCATCTCATACTCTTACGGCTTACGGTGTCACCATGTTAATGAATATTTTTTCATCATTTTCGCCTGCGGCTTATAAATGATTTCAATTAACGCATATGTTAACATGGGTGGTAATTCAATTTTCATGCTTATTTCTTGTTTTCGCTGGCATTTTTTTTTGTTTTTTTTCACTTCATTTTTATTTATACATATTTTTCAATCTCTTCTATGGGGGATTTTTTCTCCCTCAAAACAATTTTCTTTTATGCTTTCGTAATTTGCATTTTTGTCGCTGTTAATTTATGACACTTATAAAGTGCTATACTCTTGCTATTGTTGTTGTTGTTGTTGTTGTTTTTGTTATTGTATTTGCTGCTGCTATTATTATGGTTGTATGGCTGTTTGTAAGAGAGTGTACGCTGCCGGTTTCGCTGTTTTGAATTTTCAATTTATCTTTAGAATTTATTTATATAGCTGACGCCAACGTAAAAAGTTTCGCGTGAGTTTTTATGAATGAATTTTACGTGTGTATGTAAATGTTTTTAATATATATATATATAATGTAAATGTTTACTATATATGTATGTACACATATATTTTGGCTTTTATGAAATAAGTAAAACTTGAAATGATTTCTGTCTGCTTGCTAGCTGGCCTGCTTGCCAGCCTTCGCGCCTTCAATTTTTACCCGGCCGTCCGCTTGTCCGCCTATCCGACTACTTGCCTGCCTTTGCGAATGTCTTTGTACATGGATATGATTGCATAATAATTGCCGGCATTCATGCGTTGAACCGTGTAATTTTTTAAATTAAATTTAAAATGCTACTGCTCCTTATGGTCTTATGTGATTTATGATATAAGTATATTGTCAGATAAACTTGTTTAAATGAATTTCACTTAATATTTATTTTATATATATTTATACATATTTGTATAGTGAAACAAATTGCTTTTGCTATAATAATTAAATAAATTAAATTATATTTTATTTATATCGAGCTCCCATCACCTCACTTAAATTAAATTAAATTATATTTTATTTAACTTATACGTATGTCTGTAGGCCTATTTTCGGACGAACTGACTTCTGGACAACTTATTATACCTCGAAAAGTAACAAAATATGGTGAACTTTTAACGTACAATTTAACACATCATCATACCGAACATTATCAACACAATCGCAAGCGTAGAAACTTACAGGAACGATATCATTATCAAACGGAAGCCGAGGTACATTATCAATTGGATATTGATAATGATACGCTACACTTGGAATTGTTGTAAGTGTGTTAAACATTCGATAGTACTAAGACCTCTTAACGGATGAAATTAATTAAATTTTTGTAATTTTTTTTTTTTTTCAAAGGCCGCACAATTACTTTATGACACCGCATCTGATTGTTGAAAGACATAAAAGAGATTTACGTATACGTAAGAAGCCGCAAAAGAATACAAATTGTCATTATCACGGTAAAATACGAGGACATCATCAGTCACGGGTAGCATTTTCGACATGCAAAGGCTTGGTGAGTATCGATTTCAAGGAAAAAGAAAACCACTTATTTTTATAAATTGATAAAATTTGGCGGAACGAAATTTAACGTCAAATTAAGCAATCGCGTTCTCTCTCTCTCTTTCTCAATCTCTGTTCGTCTATACTCCGTGTTTACTCCTTCCCACTATTTGACTATCAGTTATACTGGAGTGAGTGGAGTATTTACCGGTTTCTTAATTCGTTACCCCAAATGTTTATTCTGTGCTTCTAACGTGGCTTGAGAAAAAAACAACAAAAAAAGAAACAAAAACAAAAAAAACATTAGCATGGCGCCACACTTAACTTCACCACCGCCAACCATCCAGCACTTACGTGTTTGCCTAGGTAATGCTATGAACTGCTTGAAAAGGCAACCAGAAAAAAAAATCGACTAATTTACATAAATGTAAACAATTTGTAAACACATTCAATACTGATTTCGCTCATTTATTGCGTATTTTTCACTCCATCTAACGGAAGCAAACAATTATTTGTCATTGAAGTCATAAACACGCACTTAACGGAGTTATTTAAATAATTATTTCTATTAGCGTCTATCGTCAACACGTAAGGAAAAAAGAGAAACAAGATTGCACCGACATTGAACACCGACATTCGCACAACTCGAAAAAAGCATTTTCATTGCTTCTTCTATTTAGCAAGGAAGTAACAAAATAAATGAAGATTTTGCCTTTTTTCTTCTCCGTAACGTCACTCACTGTACACTGTATGTGCCTTTTTTTTTTTTTGCGGTTATGTCACGGCCTTTGTACTAGTTCTCCTTCTATTTTAGATTATATTGCGACTTTTGTTCCAATTGCTTTTGACATTTCAACTTCATCATGCGCGAATACATACATGCTTGTTAAAATCCCTGTTCGATGCGAACAGTTGTTGTACGATAAAAAGCAGAGAATAAAACTAATTCTGATAAGCGAATAATTAAGCCCGTTGGCTCTACAATTGACTCCGAGTGATTTCATTTCAAAGTACGATCCGTAAATCAACAGTTTGCTGTGCAAAATAATCAATAAAATTCACATTTGTCTTAATGGTCCCCTTAAAAGGTGAAGTGAACAGCTTTCCTGGAATCACGAACCCGTACACTCGTATACTTGTATAACGTAACGTAATGTAAATTAAGTCAATTGATGTCCAAATCATGATTTCAACTTTTTATGAATGTACTATTTATTCAAAGGACGAAGCCGGGCTCTTTGTTTTCGGAAATATGGCTTGAATAAGACCACGTAACACGGTACGAAACTAGGGAAAGACATGTTGAAGAAGAAGTTTGTGGAGGGGGGTAAGAAGCGTACAGAGGGGTGGGGGAGAATTTAAACAATTATTTGTGTGAGGAAATTAGCACGAATGGGATAAATGCTTCTAACCTAAAAGCTGTCATTTTCTTACCATTGAAAAAAATATGAGATGCGGACATGCGTCGCTAATTCAGTTGGCAATATTCGATTTGCGATCTAAAACGATCCTGGAGAATATTGAAATATTTTTACCCATACTTTGAATATATCGACGAATCTAAAAAATGAAGCTTACCTTTGTTTAATTCACATTCAAATGTACGTTTCGAAATATTCTGCTCCCTCTCCCCCCCCCCTTCTCTCTCACTCTCTCTCTCCCACTCTCTTTCTGTCCCATTGCTTCTTAACTGTTTAATGATATGTCTATCTAAAAATATTCGTTCAATGTTTTTTTCACAGTAGATTTTTTTTCATCTCGTTTGGCCATTATTAGCAGGTTTTTTGTTGAAGACCACACCCATTTGCATAGACTTTGGCCGGTACAGAATAATGTATGTATGTAATATAGAAGTATAGAAAGTTAAACTTTACCTTCTCTTTCTATTTTTAAAACTTTGATTGTACAAGTTTCAAAAACAGATGGACAGTTGGACAGACATAGCGAGAGATGAAACTTATTACATGGACTTTCTGATATGTATTTCTTAAAGTTACAAACTGATTAAAAAAGTCATCGTTTCTTCGCGATAGGTATAAAAAATCTAGAAGTTCTCGCAAAGAAAAATAGAACTGAAACGATGCGCCACGAAATTTCTACTCTAATGATGTCTTGATAAAGAAATCATTTTATTTGAAATCATATTCGTTGCAAAAAAAAAAAAATAAATAAATTCACGTTCAAGCCTGCATACAGACCTGCCTACAAAGGCAAGAAAAATGTTACATTCAGGTACGTTTAGCATATACTTTAACTTTACTATTGGGTTTGCAACACTCGGTATATCATAACGTCGCCTTCTAAGCCAGTTCATATTCAAATCAATAGCGGCCTTTTCCTTTGCCTTTATACTTGACTTTGTGAAATTCGCATAAATTGATCAAAAAAAAATAATAATACATAGTGAAGGATCTTCCTTTAAACGTACAGGTTAGATTTAAAAGCACAACCACACATGCAAATCCGAAGAACTTTAATCTACAACAAGTAGAAACATTATAATGGGTCACGGCGCCACACGACTTTTTCAAAATAAGGCATTATATGGGAAGTGGTCGAAGAGGCCGCCCGATCTCAACGCTTTTCAATAGCGTCCGAGCTTGGGCCAAATTGAGTCGTAATAAATAATTTGATCAAAATATCGCAAACACCAAGAAGGAAGGCAGACAAACAGACAGACAGACGAGCCCATTATAATAAAAAATGGGCCTATCTAAAGTCTTTCTGGGAATTGCATACATCCGTAGAAACTTAGTATACCTTTCCACCACAACCGGTATAGAGTATACCAAGAAAACTTCAAATTGTGTTAGTGAAGTACTTATGACTTATACAGCAATGAACCTGAAATCGCGTCTGAGCACTAAAATTAACGTATGGATTTTTTATATGAAAATGGCTACGACCGGTTAGTTGACATCTCCTTCAGATATAATGTGTTTGGGGGAAAATAGAAATAGAAAAATGTTTCTTTTTTTTTGTTGTTTTGTTAGTATTAAAAGGACTCCTTGTGAGGACGCATATGCAAGAAGAAAGCTTCGATATAATCAATCGGTGCATTTGTTTCGGAGAAATCATCCGCACAGCAAAGATAAAGAGTCTCCGCGAAAACCACGTCTCAACGTCTGAATTTTCAGAAACTTCAAACCAGTATTCTTAAAATGCAAAGTTGTTTAAATGTTGCTCTTTTGTACGCTTGACAGTTATGTGGAAGCAACGCTTTTATTGTATTAAAAAAAAAAAAAACAAAATTAGAGAAAGGACGCTTTCTTTTCTTTAAAAACCATGTTACCCATAGTGACAGGAAAAATATTAAAAAAAAAAAAAACTTTGATCTGCCTGCTAAAATGATGAAATTCGACTTCAGTTACAGGAATTCTTATGGTCTTTCTTAGTCGAATATTCTGAATCGGCCCACTGAGGGCCGATGGTTTTTTTATTTTGTTAAAAATGGCATATAAAAGTTACGACTATGCGATCCAACTAAATAAAAGTTTGAAACAACTCCGGCAAATGTGAATATTTTTCCATTAACCCCTTGAACGACAATTTGTTTCCAGTCAGCACTGCTCTGGCAGACAATTTAATTTTCTTAGTTTCCAGAGGAGGGATTGATATAGAAACTTACGGTTTTGCTGCTCAAATAATTTGTTATTATTAAAAATAATATTTGTTCGTCGTTGCTTAGTCGTCACACACGGTGCTATATCACTATCAGCATTGCTATCGCTATCACAGCTAACTCTTACCCTATCGGCATTATGTGAGCTAAAAGTAACACTTTGAAATTCTTCTTCATCTGACTGTTCAGATTCACTCATGTCAACATCATTGTCATTATCACTTTCGCATAAAATATCTCCCACTCTTTTAGCCATATCTGGTAATGTTTCTACCCGTTGTATATTTATTTTTATTCTCCTCAGAGAAAAGATAAGAACTTCTATAGAAGTGCTATTGCACTTGACGTTGTGTCGTTCATTTCCTTTACGCGATAATGAATGCCTGCATACATTTATACAAATTACATTCTAACGGTAACTAGAGGCATGCACACAAGTATATCAAAGCAATAGACTCGATATGACTTAAACATACTTCGTCTCATGAAAAGCATCAAACCTCAATAATTTCTGGCGAGTCCAGCTCGTCATTGTCAGTTTGTTCAGGAAAGATCAGTTCAAGGGATTAAAATGTAAATTCGATTAGGTAGCCTATTCAGAAAGGGCTTTTAAATGGTTCTTTACTGCAAGGCTAGAAGCATTAGTGAACGGCAGTTCGTATGTAATTACGCTAGGAAGAGGAATATTCACGATTTAGCTGAAACCAAATGCAATTTTATTAAAAAAATTATTAATAATATTATTAACTGACATAATTTTTCCGTAGTTTATTATTGAAAAAACTTGCGAAAAATAATTGCAATTTCTTTTTTCAAGAGATAAATAGGAACGCTTTAAAGAACTTAAAAAATATTGTTTAGTTTTTAAAAATATTTTATTTTTTTTCCATCGTGAATTAACAATTTTTTCAACTTTTTGCCGATAAATACAGCGACCAGAAGAACTTGGGATAGACCTACCACTTTATCATATCGATCTAAGCTTGTCTGTCCGTCTGTCCGTCTGCCCGTCTTGTATTTTTGTGTTAAACCAATGAGTTGCAAGTTTTGAGATATTTTGATAAAACTTGGGATATCGATGCAGTTTGGTCCAGGGATGAACACTATTGAGATTGGTTCGGATTGGACTATGGTTTCGTACGCTTCCCACGTAACACCCTATTATGAAGAGTCGTATTAAACAAAGTGTTGCAGAATATTTAATGGTGAACGGTGGCCCACAGGCGAACAAATCCTTTCAAACAGTTTTCGATGATCCTATGATTTAGACATTCTTGCGAAGTCTAATTTATGCTTCCAATTGGTAGCATAGAGGGCAGTTCGTAGGGTTCATAATTGAAAGATCTACTAAAAATTTCGACTTTAAAAAAGAAAAAGCATTAAGCTTTTATATCAGCAGCTATCAGTATGCTTGAGAGAAAGGAAAAGCTATTCGATCATAAGGAGTTTTAACGTGCAGTTAATTGCCAGATCATCAACAAGTGGTCTTACTAACAACACGCAACAAGCCTAAGCCCCGAAAATATCAACCGAAGGCATCTCCTTCCTCGCGTGTACACACAAGGCATATCCATTACATATATAACTTATTATGTATAAAAGTATTAAGCATTAAATATAAGCTGAGATTAGATTAACTTATAGACTGTGGGTGACGTGTTTTGGAGAACATCACCTGAAAACTTCAAATATGTAGTTGTCAGAGCAATCAATAGCTACTTCCAGATTGTGGCATCGTTGTTTAAAAAAATGGTTGGTCACGATCCAAATTTTTTAACAGTTATTGTGTGTAAGAAAATACTGTTTTCTACCGATTTGGATCTGAGTAAATTCTTTTAAGCATTAAATACATCCACATCGACTTAATATGTCTTGTATCATAAATCGGTTAGAGTATAAAAATTGTAATAGCTTCAATAACATGCAAGAATATGCAAGAAAATTATATTCCGTCGTGAGCGTATCTTTGATCCCCTTCACCGCTATCCTCAAAAAGACTAAAAAAACGAAAAGAACTACATTTTCATACTCTACAATATGGACTGGGCGTGGCTATTTTGTTCTATAATTCAGAATAAAAGTGAAAATTTATTTGATATATGTGTGGTACTCTTACCAGGAACAAGTAAAAAACACGGAAAGCAAAAGTGTTTACAGCTTTTGTTGCACAGGCATGGGGTCATTTTAGGCGTGTCCTTTAACCAGTTTGGGTTATTTTCAAATTCTTTTGCAAGTTTTTAGGAGACACGATCTATGCGAACAGGCGTATATTTACCGCCTATTCTACGCATTTGAGCGGACGGACAGACTTAGGCGCATTTCGAATTTGCAATAGGCCAAGAAATTATATACTAAAAACATTAAAAAGAAAAATTGGTTTATAATGTTGGGTAGGCGTGGTCTTTATACAAGTATCACACCATCGGCCATAGAATGCACCGCCAAATTTTCGCAGAATTACTTGCTATAGTTTATGAGAAAAGAGCAAAAACTCAATTTTTTATTCCTCTTGAAAAGCAGAAGTGTTCTTAGTTTACCTGGTACTATGGTACCTGGTTCGTGGTTCTTCAGCTGATTTGGCCTATTTTTAACGCCAATCTGCTTACAAGAACTTTCAATATTTCTGCCAAATTTGTAGTCGATAGTTTAGTTTTTGTGGTCAGAAGATTGTTTACATTTTACAGACGGACATACGGACATGATTAAATCCATTTGGAATTTGGTACTGACCAAGAATATATATACTTTGGGGGGTCTACGAACCTGCCTTATATTGATTGCAAACGTTTTGACAAAACGAATATATCGCTCATCCTTCGGCAATGAGTATATGAAAAAAATTGATTGTAAATGTTTTTGGGTTTATTTTGCAAAAAAACACAGCAGAAGTCAAGCCTTTGTTTGTCATTTTTGATCTTTATATACGATTGAAAGAGAAGATAGAAACAAACATTTAAAGGCACGTTCTTCGCTTAAGTCTTTTGTTACTCAAAGAAAAAAAAACGAGAAGCAAAATTTGCGCATTCAAACTTATCATCCATTCCGAAAATCTAAAAGTTTCACGCTTAGTATTAATTGTCGGTCTTTGTTTTTGGAAAGCTCACAATGATGACGAAATCGGGTTTGTTTTGCAAAGTTTATTGTCACTGTTAGTTCTCAAATATTTTTCGTACTGAAATGCATAATAAATACGTATTTAAATACGTGTATTAGCGTAAATAATAAGCGAATTTTTATTTTATTATTTCCCGCACAGACAAATACATTATGCGTGGTTGTTGTTGTTTCATACTTTTCAGGTCGGTCATATAAAAAGCAAAAATAATGAGTATTATATTGAGCCATCAAAACATCATATGTCTGCCCACACAATTAGCAACGGACATCCACATGTTGTATTTCAAAGATCGTCAATTAACAAGAAGGTAATTAACTGCACAATGATAAAGAAGAAAAAAAAAAAGAGCAAAATGTAAACAAAACTGGTGGGATGCCAACAGGAAAGAAGACAGACAGTCAGATAGGCATAACATACCATATGCGGACAGACTAACTAAACAAACTAACGCAAATAGATAAACCATATAAAATTGCAGACAAATTGTAACAACCCACATGGAAATATGGTATATATAATATGCCTATATGCCTATAAAGACATTACTACATACATTCATAAAGATGTGGATTTGTCCGAAATGAAGTAAAATGTAAACCTACAGAACCGTATATATAAGAAAAATTGTCAACACTCACACGAAAAATTATTTCTTTAATTTAACCATTTACATGAGCACAGCAAACGTACGACAACAAGCTGAGTAACAAAAATAAACGTAAACAATTGCAGCAGCAGCAGCAGCAGCAGCAGCAGCATCAGCATCAGCATCAGCATATATTAAAACAACAGCAAAATCCTATGAGACGAGCGAAGAAGGCCTTCAGTAATTGTGGCACTAAAGAACCGAAAAGACGCATGGAAGCCAGATTGGTAGAATGGCAACCTCAGGGAAAGGTAAATGAATATGCTTAAAAGAAAATAGTACATGAACACATAGGTGCACTATCATTACAAAATGCTTTTTCGCCCGTCTGTCTATCTATGTGCATTAAATGCAAATTAAATGATTGAATTAAATGTACATTTAAAAGGTAAAAATTCAAGGTGGCAGAAGAATTCGCAGACTACGTCATTCAAAACAACACCACAATCAAGAGACACAGCAACAGCAACAGCAACAGCTTTATCATCGTCATTTTATAGAATCAGAACAACAACAACAACAACAAGGGCAATACAAATATCAAACCACAGAAACGGATGTAAAACAACAAAACTATCATGCATTTGATGAAAAGAATGTGAAAAACCAACGCAATCCAAGATCGAAAGAACCAACAATTGCATTAAAACATACTGAAAAACAACACCAACCACGACATCAGAGTCACAGACCCGAACGTATGAAACGCTCAATTAGCAGCCCACGTCATGTAGAAACGTTGATAGTTGCCGACGCCACTATGGTTGCTTTTCACGATGACGTTGAAACGTATCTTTTGACCATAATGAATATGGTTTCCGCTTTGTATAAAGATCCTAGCATAGGTAATGCTATTGAAATTGTTGTTGTTAAGATAATATTGTTGGAGGACAACGATGTGCATAACGATTTAAATTTAACCGAAAATGCTCAACAAAATTTGGATATGTTTTGCGGGTAAGTAAAATCAATTTTAATTAAGTGTTAGCAAAAAAAAAAAAAAAAAAAAAACAAGAAAGGCTTTTATTGCTATTTTTTAATTAGCTGGCAAAATAAGCTCAATACTGGCAACGATTTAGACCCTCATCATCATGATGTAGCCGTGTTAATAACACGCAAAAACATTTGCGGCAATAATTGCATGTAAGTAAAGCAGCAGCAGCTAATCACTTGCACTTTATGTGAATACACAAAATGTACTAATTAGGCTGACGTCTGGACGGACATAATTTAATGAATTATCCATTTATTTATTTATTTTATTTTGTTTTTTTTTTTTTTTTATATACAACAGGACTTTAGGTCTGGCCAATGTGGGCGGCATGTGTAAACCCAAGCAATCATGCAGCGTTAACGAGGATAATGGCATTATGTTGTCACATACCATAGCTCATGAATTAGGACACAAGTAAGTTAAGCTTGAAAAATTATTTAAAACCTAAAGCATATCATTAGTGATTAAATTTCTTGTGGGCTTATGCTTGATTTCCTATAATTTCTCCTCTATCGAGTGTATAAATAAGTCATCATCGCCTTTTCTAAAAAGCGAAGCTATTTTGTGTGTCAGCAATTATTCAACTCCGACTTCTGACATTAATAAACTAATAGCTTAAAGCTTCACGCAAAACTAAATTGACACAATATGTTAGCGGAAAAAACGCTATGATGCGGAAGAATATCCTCGGTTAGTGCGGGTTAGATAGATAAAGATATCGCATTGGATTTTTCGGTTTTTTTCTTTTATCACGGCATCGTTCAAGTTCATAGTGCTGTGACACACGCTATAGTCACTAGACATTTCGCATTCTGATTGATGCCTGTTTCAACCTATAACTTATGTCTGTCTGTGCATTTCCCGATGACGGGCGATTTTCATGCAAAAGGTGCCGAGAGTATCAGACATAGTCTGCTTGCCGACTTCTTTTCTAAGTAGTCTGATGTGATATGCACTGAAGGTACTTGAAAAGTAGTAGTTTGACTGAGAGAATGGAATTGCTGTGCCGATGTTTCTCTTTGGGCATTGAAAATCTATAGAGAAAAATCGGACTACGTGCGAGGATGTATGGACAACACAAACGCTAATGTAAATATGCGGTGTAGTGGTGATAATTCAAAAGTATTGTAGTCGCAAGCGTGGACAGCGTGGGTGTCAGTGTGACCGCATAAACCACGCCTTTCGTATTGTAGCTGCATATGGTTTTCGCTGTTTACAGACTGTTTGCGTGGCTGCGTCGGAATACTGAAAGCTGGAGGCGAGCCCTACGGGGAATTCTGTGTGGACTGTGTCTACTCTGATTTCGCGGTGTCACTAAATAATCGCCTCGTTTAGAAGAAAGAATTTTGCCCATATATCTCTATCACTCTAGATTAATAGACCAGCCTAAGAGGTGTAGAATTTCCGCAATCAGGGGGGCTTGAGTTTAGTCCACAACACATTGGTTTTTGACTAATTGAGCGAAATGAGGAGATAGTTGTTTCTCAATTCCTTCGAAAATGAATTTTTATCTTTTGACAAAAAATGTTGTGATCAGAAAGACTGGAAGTATGTATGTAGTTACCGATAGACAATACTTTGAATAATTGCTAATGACTGGTTGCATATTTAATATCGTGAGGTGAAAGCAATTGCTGACACACTATACCATTACTAAAAATTATAAATTATTTCTATGTGAGGGCATAATGTTCTTGAAAGCCGTCATATTGGAGGATGCTCAAAACGTCAACCAACATGCTCGAAATTTATTTGTCAAACATCTTAGTAACTTGCGGCTTGCTTCCATCATAAAAAACTGCAACGCAAATCGCCATAGAAGTGTTGGCTTCTCATGAGAGCTCCTTTGTATGGTTGCGTTCTAGTAAAGTTTCTGTTTGGTTCAAATTTTATATCAAATCACTCTTGGGACCAACCAATTTTCACCATAAAATATTAAAAATCTTACATTTAATTAAGACCTCTTTATGAGATGGGATCCCGTAAATAGTCCTAAGATGTCCAAATTCGTCAAAAACTATTGCTTGTTATTAATGAAAATGAGGTATTTTTTCCGTAGAAATATTGAGTTTCCATACGAACGTTTTTGTGGTATGGAGACTCATCCGATCCTAATTGTTCATTCCGTTTTATTTATTTATTTATTTATTTATTTATTCCACTTATACAGAACTCAACTAAA
>KK502424.1:1009125-1021790 GCA_000688735.1 Glossina austeni | reverse complement strand
CTATTTGCACCCTACACCACTTGTGATACAGCGTATATTAAGTCTGCGCGGAAGGCAAAGGAAGGCATTGCAGAGCTTTCTCGAACGCATTGGCGCATTCTTTGAGTACACTATTTGCACCCTACACCACTTGTGATACAGCGTATATTAAGTCTGCGCGGGTGTCTGCAACACCCCGAAAGACTTGAAACAGACGCAGCTTTTATTATACCAATTGCTTCGGATTCATTTTGCCTATCTATGCATTCTTGTCTTTGATTTGCAAGTCACAAATTTCGATGTGTTTCGACGTATTTTGTCCCAAGGACGAATGCTATTAAAATTAGTTCAGGTGGGACTATTTTATTTTGGTTTTCTAAATTGAAGTAAAAACTTTGGACCGGCTGGGACAATTTTTTTAAGACCTTGCCATATAACCACCCTACGGAAACTGAATCTTTATACGGTAAAAAAGGCCTAATTTACGATATTTGTTGATGAAAATTCGTTCGTAATATTAATTTGATATGAAAATTAGCTCTACGGAGTTTGGAAAACGTAGGTCTATTTTCTGGATTCTAAAGGCTTTAATGAGAAATAAACCCGCATATGTCAAAAAGGTCTAATTTTTAATATTTCCCGATGACAATTCGTCCTTAGTAAATTAACCAGAAGGAATTGGGATTATATAGGTCTATTTTTTAAGCCGCACCATATATAGGGGCTCTCATGAAAGCAAATCCTTCTACGGTGACAAAGTCTAATTTGTGGCTTGTTATGATGGAAAATGAAAAAATCCAGTCTGAGGACTTTCATGAAAATTATGCGTACACATAAAAATAGTGCATAATTTCCGAAATATTATTAACAAAAATGAATGAACAACAGTATTAGTGGTGTGGGATATCTAATAGTCGGCCTTGCCCGACTCAAGTATTCTTACTTGTTTCTATGTTCTGCTTATAAAACTTGGTTAAATGTTACATATCCTGGCCATAAAGTTTCCAAGCTATCTGATCAAAAAAATTTTATAGCCGTTTCTTTTGGTCGTGATTAACATGAAATTGTTCAGAAAGTTTTGCAGATTCCCGGCCGAAAGGTATGAAAATCATTAAAGTCATTAAATATTTTGCATCATATGTATTTGCTTAATGTTAGGGTTACCCGTAAGTAATCAATTATTTTATTTCAATTATAACGACGCCTTAAAATCTCTGGCGGAGTCCGATCCAAGGTTAACTATACAGGAACTATCAAGAAGCCTCGAGCCCACCTGGTCCACTCTACAAAGGCATTTAAAAAAAATTGGCAAGATACATACACAAGGCAAATGGATTCCACACCTGCTGTCTGAGGCCAATAAAGATCTTCGGCGAACAATTTGTAATTCCATGCTCACCAGACTAAGCAGAGATCCATTTTTGTCTAGGATCGTAACTGGAGATGGAAAAATGGATCCTTTATGATAACATAAAGCTATCGAAACAATAGTTGTCTGCAAACGGGAGACCTCTTCCCATCCGTAAACCAACCCTATCCCTGAGGAAGGTGTTATTGTGTATTTGGTGGGATTGTTCCTGTGTAGTGCATTACGAATTATTGAAACCTGGGGAGACAATTACTGCTGACCTGTATTGTCAACAATTACAACGGTTAGAGTGCGCACTCATAGAAAAAAGACCAGCTTTAGTGAACAGAAAAGGTGTGATACTCCAACAAGATAATGCCCGTCCTCATGCAGCGAAGATTACTCAAGAGAAAATTAAGCAGTTAAGCTGTGGACTTCTACCGCCTCCCCATACTCTCCAGACCTAGCACCGTCGGACTACCATCTGTTCAGGTCACTGGAGCATTCGTTACGAAATAAAAATTTTAGTTTCTTCTCCGATGTCTAAGCGCATTTTGAGTTCTATTTTAAGTCACGCCTACCACACTTTTTCAAGAGGGGTGTTGAACTTTTGCAGGAACGATGGCAACAAGTCATCGCAAACGACGGTGATTACATAAACGATTAAAAAATAAAAATGTCATTTCAAAAAAATATTTTGCCTATGAATGCAAAATAATTGATTACTTATGGGTCCCACTAATATAACTCTTCATTTATTTTCCTGAAAAAATAGCAAAACCTGTGGCTTGTTGTCATACGAAACGCATTCTTTTCATGAAAGCTCTTATACGAAAGCTGGCTCTAAATGTGATGTGACGTGGCTCAAATTTCGCAAATTTAATTTTGTTGCCCAAGTCCCAAGTACTAAAAATTAGACCCTATTGCCATATAATACTTGCTTTCCATACGAACCCTTATACTGGGTAGTCTCCAAAAAATGGACCTACGAGGCCCAATTCGCTACAGTTAATTTTCATATCATACTATTATAATATGAATCAATTTTCGATCGATCTGCCGTATAAATGCTTACCTTTCGTAGGAAGGGGATTTAGCTTATCTGTCTCAAATTTTTCTTCGATAAATAATTGGAAAACTGCTTCGGTCAAATGCATTGTCAGAACGTGTCAGTGCACTAAAGTTTAGTCGAACTAAATCAAAAATTGCGATTTGTCGGTTGAATACAAAAGCAAGTGGACAGACAGGCATGCGTAAGCCGATTGAGAAAATGATTCTGAATTGATCGATACAATAAAATCATGATACTCTCCCGGTCGCAAATATAAAGACATCGACTTCAAATTTAATAGAAACATGGAAAGTTTTTGCACGCAAAGTTGGTCAGAACGTAAGCCCGCCTTGAAGTGCAAACTAAACGAAACTCCGTTTTCACTTATAAAGTTATTTCTACCATCACTGTGGACACCACTGTGGACACCACGATCTTGTGGATTAATTTTTTATCGATAATACCACCGACGTAGGTATCGAATAAGAGGACTCGGAAACTAGAACAAGGTGACAAGGTAAATATGTTAATCCTAAATTGATTGCGGTGGACGTCACGACATGTTGGATAAATTTGTCGATTTGCGGATCCGTGCGGTGCCATCCATATGGCTACGAAGTAAAGGTGCTTGGAGAGTACAATGCGAAACGTTAAGTGTGTCAATTCTAAATTAATTACGATGGTCGTCGACCTTTTCTTAACGATATCTTTTAATGAAGTTAATAAATAAAGCACATGAAGCTTCAAAAATTTTGATGGTGATGGGTATGCGAGATTCGACCCCAGCCGAATATAAGTTTCTTGCCAGTCACTCATTGGATGCGAGCGATACTCTATGCTTTGCGTGTAAGCACGATAGCTGCCAGAAAGGATTTTATAGGAATATAATAATAATCCTGCTGCGGTATTTGAGCTAAATACAAACGGGGGAGAAAATAAGGACAAAAGAAAATGTTATGCTCTGAAAAATCATAATTACAAATGTGTGTGTCTAGTGACGTCGTGAGCGAATTTGCATAATTTGCCTTATGAGACAGATTTAGATGCAAACGAATGAATTTAGAAAGTGAACGATCAACTCGCTTACCGCAAAGAGAAACTTCCAAAATGGCGAAATGTTTATTAACATTAGTACTACTTCTAAGCATAAGAAAAGACTTAGTACACAAAAATATATATATATTGTGCGTGTACATGGATGAAAGTCAAGCACGTATATAAACAATAAACGAAAATACATATAAATATTATGCTGAATGACATAGTAATGAAGATAAATAATTATGTCGAGTACAATTGTCTGAAGAACTGAAGGTCGATATCGTCTATTGCCGTAGGAAGCAAAGCGCCTATGCTAAGGACTATAGGGTACAAACAACTCGCACAACAATAAACAAAGTAATATAACTTTAGCTGGTATGGAACCCACATTTTACATGAATATCAGGGGCTCCAATAACGCGTTAAATTGTGCCTTCTTTCCATGTCAAAGCGTTATTCTTGGGCTTTAGAGAGTGACACCAATTAATCCCCTGAAGTGCATACGACACAGTTTTTGGGGGCTTAGTGTAAGCGGAGTTGTGCGTGCAAAAATTCCAAAAGTTAGAGCAGTGCTTGTTCTGCTTAGCTTGATGGATAATATGGACAGTTGATGGACGATACGATATTTAAAGAGCAAAACGATCCGTGCCAGATTAGACCGAAAGTGGCGTACATTTGGGAAGATTAACTAGGCATAGTACAGCCTGAGTTGCTGCAATCTAACGAAAGCATCCTTAAGAATCGTCGCGAATAACTACTGATTACCGTTATATTCTCGGTAGAAGAGCGTACGACCCTAAAGGGCGCAGGAAATTTTAGAAGTACTGCAGCGCTACCTGGCTACCTGGCTCGTTTTATAGATCAGACGTTTCTTCGTCCGATTAACACTAGTTTCAATTGATGACTTGTTGTCTATTCGCGAAAGACTTCCATTCTTATCCATTCTTCCATAAAAAGATCAAATGTCCTTTACGCATGGAAGCGGAATTCATTGAATTTCGCCAGAACGATAAGCAAAATATGTAATTTTATCACTTAAAGTAATCGCTTTTTTTTCAATTAGAAAACAAATTATTTTGAAGATCCAGCATTTGACCGGATTATTTGCAAGCTAAGTGCGAAGAAAGGGTATGACAAACATCAGCGCAATAAGTAAAATATTTCAACTTAAGAGATTCAAAGTCTTTTGACAGTTCAATGCAAAACAATCCCAGCTGATGCGCTCACATTTCGAATACAATTTACATATAAAGCATTGATGCATTGATATGAACGATTACATCCACGTCGAATATATTTTATGGGGCAACGAAGGTTATTACGCCCCACAAAAAAATTTGCGGTTCGAAAATATAATTTCATGTAATATGAAAAGGAAATGGGCAGGGCTTGGATGGCATTTTTTGTCCAGCCGAATTTCTCCGTGAATGAAAATGCTATGAACTGCATGCTGTCTTCTTTTTGGAGAGAACACAGAACAGAGTGGACTACAAGGAAATGTCTTTTTTCGACAGAAAGGCGTGGCATCTTCTTTTCATAGAAATCTCACTTTTAATAAAATCTTATGTTCAAAGGCATTCTTAAAATTTCTCCGAGAGTCATACTTTAAGAGGGGAAAGGCCGAATTAGTTACTCTTTTCCATGTTGATTATAGACTGCATGGGACGTGGTGCCAAACTGTACAAATCTCTAACAGACGGAATATATATTTTACGCTTTACTAACAGCTTTTTGATTTCCATTTAATTCGAGCACTTATTACGCTTTTGTAAGCATTCCATGCGAAATGATTTCATTGGTCATTGGTTGACGGGTTCGAACCAAACCAACAAACTAGACAAAATCATCTTGAAGGACAATACCATCTGAACCACCTTTAGATAAAAATGATTTCCAATCTTCACTTGTTAAGCTTGTGTCCACACAAAGTGTGTCTGCCTCTTTTCGCCTTAGAATTTGTGTAGGTAGTCGCAAAAACTCCAGACATTTTTATTTTTTTATTATAATTTTTCTTAAATCGTCTACTAAACTCTAATCTTAGTTTAATAATTACTTTTTTCCTCTATTTTCGCTAACTACGCCAGTAACGTGTTCACCTATTAACCATTTGTTTAATTATTTTCTGTGCACATCTGCAATTTCAGTTTTGGCATGTTTCACGATACAGCTAAGATAGGCTGCCATCCACGTGTTGGATCTATAGTGCACATAATGACGCCAACTTTTGGAGCCGATACTTTACAAGTTTGCTGGTCAAACTGTAGCCGTAAATTTATAACACATTTTCTAGAGTAAGATTTTTGATTTTCGAACACAATATTTATTCAAATGATTCTTTCTTGAATTGCAGTCAAGGTCTTGGTGAATGTTTAGATGATGCTCCAACACCCCTTGACAAGTACATATATCCGGATCAGTTGCCGGGTTTACTCTATAATGCCGAGGAACAATGTCGCCTTCAATACAATGTTAGTGATAGTGAAGTGCAGGCATGTTCATCGATGAACGAGATTTGCTCGACTCTGTGGTGCCGGGTACATGGTGAATGCGTAACTAATATGCGGCCAACAGCGCCGGGTACTATATGTGGAAAACGTAAGGTTTGTTGCGGTAAATTTCAGGAATACTCTTCCCCGATACGATAAATCCGATGTAAAAAAAATGAATTATATTTTTATCCATTCTCTCGTTATCTATTTTGAATGTTAGTGGTGTCAAAATGGTCACTGCGTGCCTATAGAGCAACTAACACCAATAACTGGTGGCTGGGGTAATTGGTCCGAATGGAGTGAATGTTCACGTTCCTGCGGTGGCGGTGTCTCCATTCAGCAACGTGAGTGCAATAGTCCTATGCCAGCTAATGGCGGTGCCTTTTGTATAGGTGAAAGGAAAAGGTATTCTCCTAACTCATCTAACTCACCGTATATGGTATAGCTTCTTAAAAAATTCTGATTTCCTCTCTAGATACAAAATTTGTAACTACGAAACATGTCCAAAAGATGAACCCAGTTTTCGCGGTCAACAATGTGAAAAATACAATAATGTTTCATATCAGGGAGCTCTTTACAAATGGTTGCCTTTCTTCGATAAAAGTAAGATTGAAACTGTAAAAAAAAATATATTAAAAATTTTCTGAAATCTTTTTCGCCTACGTAGACAATCCTTGTAAACTGTATTGCTCGGATGAGGATGACACCATCATTGCCAATTGGGGCGATACTGTACGCGATGGTACTCCGTGCACATTGGGAAAAAACAATATGTGCATTGACGGTATTTGCAAGGTGCGGTTAGAAGAAGTAAAATTTTACAAGTTTCCTTTTAATGGAACCGGAAATGTTTTTTAGAAAGTTGGTTGCGATTGGATTGTTGACTCCGACATGCAAGAAGACCGTTGTGGTATATGCGGCGGATCTGGGGAGCATTGTAAAACGGTCAAAGGCTCTTTCAATGAAACGATTAAAGTCAACGAAGGCTACGTAGAAGTAGTTGTGCTGCCAGCTAAAGCTCGGCATATAGTTATCAAGGAGCTGGACAATTCGCCACATTTTCTAGGCATTGCTCAAGCGAATAGCAGTCGTTTCTACTTGAATGGCGATGGCTTGATATCGATGCCAGGTGAATTTGTAATAGCCGGTGCTGAAAGTTTATACGATCGCGAAGATGAGCAAGAAACAATACAAATACCGCAAGCCATACAACATTCCATTGCTATTTATGTAAGTGTCGATAGTTGAATTTTGTGATTTGCAACTAGTAAGAAAATTATATTCGGTTGTGCCCGAATTTTTTATACCCATCACCGTTATCCTGAAAAGTACAAAAAAAGTAAAAGAACTTAATTTTCATGCTCTCTAATATGAAGTGGGCGCGGCTGACTTTTCCTATTTTCAAAATAATAGTTTTTATCGTATAGGCGTGTGGACGTTGTACGCGTGTCCTCGGAAAAGTTTAACTCACTTCCACACACACAATTCTTGTGCAAATTTGAAGTCGATAGCTTGACCTTTGCGGCCAGGAAAATATTTAAAACAGACAATATATAGACGGACAGACGGACAGACGGACATTTGATGCTGATCAAGAAAATATGCACTTCCTGGGGTCCCTGTAGTTTCCTTCTGGGCGTTGAAAACGTTTTGACGAAATGAATATATCCCTCAAGCCTCGGTGATGCATATAAAAAGAAATATGAAATTTTAGATAAATATAGGGAATGATATAATGAAATTTTCTCGAAATTGTCATTACCTGCAGTTGATTGTCAGGAGTGATGAACCAAGTGCTGGGATTTATTATGAATTCACTTTGCCTGCCTTGAATGCTAGCTCTTCAAAGGAATATTTATGGCGGTTAAGTGAATGGACCGCATGTTCGGTGAGTTGTGGTGGAGGTTTACAATACCAAGAACCCACGTGCTACGAGAATGAGCAAGGTACAGCGAGATAATTGGCTACTTCACTCTTAATTATCGCATATAAATGATATTTTCGTTATTTTTAGTTATTCCCGATAGTGAACTGTGTTGGGCATTTGCTATAAACGCTAGACCAGAACGTTTAAATAGGAAGTGCAGTGATATAGCATGCCCCGCACATTGGTGGACTGGTCCCTGGCAGTTTTGTCCCGTGTCTTGCAGATCGGAAAACGCTCCTCTACCAGTCAGAAGACGTAGTGTTATGTGTCTAGATCAAAATGAAATTTTACTCGACGACGATGAATGCAATCCTTCAACGCGGCCGGCAGATGTTGAATATTGTGAACAGAATTTACCCGATTGTCGTGTTGCGGAAAAATTACACAATTGGATTGGATTGGAATTAAAAACAAAAAAGAAAACATAACTCTCGGTTATTTACTCTCGAATGTTTTGTTGGTTTTTTTTTTTTTTTTTTTTTTTTTTTGTTAAAGAGTTTAAAACGTTTGAATGTCAGATTCATAATGAGAGTGTTTTCAATTCAGTCAATGAATTAAATTGAACGCAATTGGTATTAAAAAAAACATTTTAGATTTTAAATCTCATAACTAAGTGAACGCAATATCGTCTTAATAATAGTTATTTATTATATTTATTTATGTGTATCGTACACTGGAAATATTTGTAATTAAATTAAATTTTGTGTACTTAACTTTTCTTTTTTCGGTATATTTAATAAAAATTTCAGTATACATGAGATTATAACTAAATTGAAATCTTGAATATTTATTATGTGAACTTTTGAAAAGGTTTAATAATATTAAGATACAATTATTTAAGCAATTTTTCTATAAATACAATTAAAAGTAAATTTTACATTAGATTTTTATAAAGAAAAATTATGTTCGGCTTGGTTCGAATCCTTTTATACCGGCAACTTGTAATGAAGCGGCGGAAAACTTTTACAAACCGAGATCGGCTCACGATTTCCTCCGGCGAAGTGTCGTACGATACGCAAGACAAAAACGATACTATTGCGTTTCAAGTTAATCGTTCTCGCTCGCTTTCTGTTAAGCTGGTCTTCTCGTTTATTGCATGTACAATGACATATTATACCCTTTACCGCTTGTAATTCAGGGTATATTAAATTTGTACGGACGTATGTAACACGAAGAAGCGCTTAAGATAGACTCACCCTTTATTATACCGATTGACTCCGAATCATTTTCTGAATCGATCTAACCCCGTCTGTCCGTCTGCTCGTCTGATGTCTGTCCATGTTAATATTTGTTTAAGCTATGGATTGCAATTTTTGAAATATTTTGATGAAATTTGATAGACTGTCAAATGATTTGGACCAGTCCACTTTTTCGACCCCTCTCGATACAATGCCATATTCTGAAGAGTCGTTATATGGAAAAAATTGCAATTTTCAAAATTTCTCGACAATCTTCGCTAAGTAATAGTATTTTGGTATTCGAAATTGGTATAAAAACTTTTCACCGACTGGGGCAACGTTTGATCCCTCTCTCATAAAAGGAAAACTGAAGAACATATGAGAAAAAGGGGCAAATTTTTTTGAATCCTACTCTATATAAGGATTTTCATAAAAATTGACCCTTTCTAGGCCACGAAAGTCTAACATGTTATATATGAAAATTAACGCATAAAAGCAATTTGATATAAAAATGAACTCTGCAAAATTTCGACGACGTACGCTTATTTTTAAATCCTACCCTATATAAGGATTTGCACGAAAAATTAGGTGTTTTAGGGCAGAAAGATCTCAGTTTTAATATTTTATGATAACAATTAACCCATGATAGCAGGTTGGTATAAAAATGAACAATCCTGAATTTTGATTACGTACCGCAATTTTTGAATCTCTTCGGTGCAACCATTTTTACGAAGAGGTCTAATTTTTAACATATATAAACCCATAAGAGTCAGTTCCTATAAAAATAGAGCATAATTATTACGTTCTATGGTAAAAATAAAAATTGTGTTAGATAAGGCGGTGTAAAGTATTTTTATAGACGGCCTAGCCCAACTATAATATTTTCACTTGTTTTGATATCATTGGTGGGTGTATAACAAAAGAGAAATAAATAAATAAACATTGAAAAGAAACTTTGTGAAAAAATTGAAATCTATTAAAAATAAATATAAAGCAAACTTTAATAAATTGAATTAAAATAAAATATATCAACAATTGCCTAATTGTTTTTGCTTTAGCCGCTGCCTTGATATTGAAAATTTCTATATTAAATTTGCTTGGCTATAAACTTTCTCAAGTCACTCCTAAATTTCACGTTTCGAGATTGCTTTGTAAATAGTATCCAGTAGTCCAATAGTTTCATTTTTTATGGTTTCCAGAAATTTTTTTTTGGTGGACTACATATTCCCCCTTTACATCCCTTTGCATATTTTCTGACATCAACAGGTAAAATTATCGAACAATCTCAGATTAACTAATATTTCTATGTTCATAAACTTTATCAAATACGTCTTTTTATGATGATATTATATTTGCTTATATTTGATTCCATTTGATGCTGAAAGCAAAAATAGCTATGGAGGTAAAATATGACCATTTACATTTAATATATACCCTATACTCATACCCTATCGAGTACCATCAAATCAAAAAGTAAATTCGATATCGAGTTCGATCGATAATGAAGAGCCGTAAACAAGCCGCGGCTTAGATCCTGCTAGAATCCTCGTATTATACGAAACAAAGATTTAAGAGAAATTTCTTTAAAATTATTTTCTTAAAGCGTAATATATATTAACATGAATTAAATAATGTTTTCTTTTTCGCTGTCGAAAATCAACACAACCATTGTTTTCAGATCCATGGATTACCTTTTGCTAAAAATCTATTTAGCTTGCTTTCTTTTAGTTCAAAGATCTCTATATATATAAAAATTTACTGAGATGATTGTAAACATTTCTAAACATCGCTTGTAAAGTTTATCTTTCTTTCGTTTGCACGATAGTCACTTAAGAATTATGATGTTCTGCGGAATCATTGGTTTGAACTTTTTCTTCTTCATCAATCCTATCGCCCTTTGCATTATAATGGTATAATATTCCTATCTAATCAGTTTCAGTTCGTGGTTTAACGGTTAATATAAAGAATTGTACACACATTTCACCACTTGTGATACAAACGTGTATTAAGTTTGTGCGAATGTGTACAATACTCAGAAGGACTTGAGATAGACTCATCTTTTATTATATCGATCTTGTCTCTCCGTCAGTATTTTGAAAAGCCTTATATGGAGAAAAATTGCAATTTTTCGTCGCAACTCTTCGCGTAATATCATTTCGTCATTCTTAATTGATATGAAAAATTTGGTACGGGTTGGACAATTTTTCGAATTCCCGTTCTTAGGAAGTGTTCTTAGGAAAACTAATACTCAATATTTCATGTTGAAAATTAGTTAACAATAGTAAATTAACAAAGAAATCAATCTTACCCAATTTGGACCACACAGGTCTATTTTTGGGATGTCACCGCATACAACAAATTTGAAGGACATGGGTCTAGTTTGGGTCTAGGACCTTATCCCATATAAGATTTCTCATCAACAGCAAGTTTTTCAGGATGATAATTGCCCCCACAGTAGCAAAATAACCAAAAAAATTAAGAATAGAAAATTTGGATCTCCTCGATCTATTTGTTAGGCCCTAACATACATAACGTACATAAGGGTCATGAAAAGCAAGCTCTTATATGGAGAGAAAGTACAATTTCCTGTTTTCTATGACGCAAACTGGAAAGTAATGAAATTTCTGAGAAGTAAATTAAGTTGGCTAACTTTGGATCATGTTTGCATGATGTTTTGGTCGTCCTCCGATATGCGGGCTGTCATAAAAAGTATGCCTTCGCATGACAATAATGTTTAATATTTGACGTACAATTAGCAAAACAAGCTAAGAAGAATATTGTAGAAGAACTGGAGTAGGGTATTTAATGATCAGCCTGGGTGACCATTGAGACCGGAAACTTAAGATTTAGTCGTAAATTCCCCTTGGACGAAGAATTTACTTATTTGATGTTCATATGAAACTCTGCACCTCCAAGCAAACCGTTCTGATGAAGCCAATGAAAATGCTCCATTATTTCGACTGCTACAACTATTTCTGCTTCATTTTCAGTGAAACGGTTAGAAAAAATGTATATTTAAGTCCGAATATTGTTAAACATTCCATTTTTATTTGTGGACGCCGCTGTACTCACTGAATGATAATTTAACTGATCGTTAATCTTGGCTGCCACAGTTGCAGTTTTTTCTTGATCGACAAAGTGGCTTTAACGAGTAACGGTAGCGTGCAATACTTTTCCAGTAGACAGTTGGCACATTTCGCGTACAAGTGTTGCAAATCTTTTGACACCGAAGTGAACGTTTTTAACAATTTTTGCAATCGTTTTTTTTTTTCAAATACTTTGGGATTCGGATAACAAAGCATCTTTAAATGCTTCGTACAAAATGTCGATCGGGTGGAGTCTTGTTGACGTGACACACTTTGTTGAGGACATCGCTCTCGACAGATCGAACAAAGTCATGTGACGTCTTGGAATAAAGAATTTTCCTTCCATTTGATTGAACCGAGAGCGTAGATTGATTTTTCCGAATGCGAATTTATCACCTTCATCGCAATATATCAACGCGATATATATTTGCTTGCTATAGTAAAGTCGACAGTAATAGTAGCTTATTATATATATTAGGGGGACCCATAAGTAATCAATTATTTTGCATTCATAGACAAAATATTTTTTTGAAATGACATTTTTATTTTTTAATCGTTTATGCAAT
>KK502424.1:998201-1008530 GCA_000688735.1 Glossina austeni | reverse complement strand
TGGCTTTATGTTATCATAAAGGATCCATTTTTCCATCTCCAGTTACGATCCTAGACAAAAATGGATCTCTGCTTAGTCTGGTGAGCATGGAATTACAAATTGTTCGCCGAAGATCTTTATTCGTCTCAGACAACAGGTGTAGAATCCATTTACCTTGTGTATGTATCTGGCCAATTTTTTTTAAATGCCTTTGTACGGTGGACCAGGTGGACCCAACGCTTCTTAATAGTTCCTGTATAGTTAACCTTGGATCGGACTCCACCAGAGGTTTTAAGGCGTCGTTATCGAATTGACCTGGGCGTCCAGTTCGATGCTTATCTGACAGGTCATAATCACTTGCAGCAAATCTCCTGAACCAACGTTGACACCTGTTGACCTTCAACACATCTCCATATATGTCGCAAATTTTGCTGGTTGTTTCCGTGGTACTATGGCTCTCAGAAGGTGCAAAGTCCGCCATTTTATTACAGGGCTACAAAAAAAATTTATATTAGGGCTACACCAAAAAAAAGTCTGCTTACACTTGTCTAGTTGCCGCAGGACTAATGAGAAATGGTATCTTGCGAAAATAATTGATTAGTTATGGGTCCCCCTAATATGTCGCTGGCATCGCATTGATGCCCATAATATGGAGCATTGTAGTGAAAGATATTCTTCCGTTAATTCTTTATTCAAAGCTCTGTAGTACTCGCCACAGCTATTGGTAAGGAAGGCGGACTGAAATTAATGGATTGAATTCGCATGTGGCAATCGCGGATGAAGCGGAACGGCATCAACCCGCTTTTGAAGAGATTGATGAACGGCTATAAAAAGTGGTTGAGGGAAGTGAATGCGATTATATGTGCGACCAGATCACTGGTCTTAATCTTTACCGTAAACAATATTTGAAGCCCACAATTGCTATAAAGCGCTCCCCTATAACCCTATAAATTGAACGAGCTTGTCTAGTAGCTTTCGATGCTCCCATTGCGTAGCCCAGACTTTGCCCAGCTTAGTTACTATTAGTTTCAGTCTCCACGGAAGTATTGTAATCATGTAAAGTTGAATTGAAAAGACGCCTGTGAAAATCATTTGTCTCAGTTGTTCCTTAAAAAACTCAGAGATTCTACAAAATGTTGTCGAACAGGATGATATATAGTCGGTTTAATAAAGTTAATTTAAAATATATGAGAAAGATGTGTTTGAAGTCTATTTATACAAAAGGCACATGTTTACGCAATCTTCTGAGGCATTTCGTGTTGCATGAGGATTTTTGCTCGATTTTTGTACCATGCTACAGTAAACTCATTCTACAAAAGTTTCGTGTTACGCGAGGATTGCGTACATATATATGTACATTATATATTTATCTAGAGTGACTGGGACAAGTGTGAAGCTAATGCACAAGAGGAAAGTTAACTAATAAGAAAGGCTTGTAAGAGAAAAGGCGACACGGGTTTGATAAGTCAGACACACTCTGTCGTACATCAGTACTAGATTTCCGCTAAAACAAATTAGCCGAACTTTTAAGCTTATACAAGCTTATAATGAGAGTAAAGCCGCCGCCGCATAACTATCGGTGCTATTTATTACTGCTGCTGAGAATTAAAGAGAGAAAGTGTTTAGGCTGCATACGGAGATAAATTGAAAGGCCAGACGATTTTTTTTTGTTAACAAATTTTTTTATTTTCTCTTATAAGTAAATGAAACCTATGCAAAACTAACCTAATAATACTAAAACATACTCGCATAGCAGACGACATGGAAACATATTGAAGAACTTTGTGAAATGATTTTCGCTATTAACTTTGTTGTATATAAGATCCCTCAGTAAGGGCGGTTGTTTTATATAATACTTTGGATCATTTTTGCACTGTTCTCATACAAGTGCCATTGCAATGACCATGAAAACGAAAAACTAGAAGGCTTTCAGATATATTTGCCGTATATTCCGTTTATTGTGTACTAGAAATATAGGATAAGATCAAGATTTTGCCAAGAAAAGTACGTTAAACGATGCGGTGAACAAGCAAAAGTTCTCACACATTTGGGGTTTCGAAAAGCCAAGGGAGAGCTAAAGCGGGATAATCTCTCTAACCGCAACGAGCGATATTTTGGTGCGGTTTCTATCGGAGTGGTGTAGTTGAGCTGCACTTTTTCGAAAATCTTTCTGATCGTCATTGGATATTGGACGAAATTGGTTTTCAGTGGTACGGTGCCACGGTCCGTATAGTTGGCGTACTGATGTACGGGATTTATTACGCGATTGAATAGAAATCACTTCTTGCTAAAGAAACCTACACTATGTGGGACGAATCTGGGATAACTACCCCCTCAAGACGAGAATGCCAGGATTGATTTGATTGATCGTGGCTGCCATTAGATTCAACATGTGGCGCATGCAGTGCTTTTATTATTGACTAGCGGCACTACAAATCCACGCTAAGCGAATTTTCGGCTTTCGTTTATTACTCGAAAGCTTATGATCGCAAAAATTGAAATACAACGCTAGAATATATGCTTATATGATGTCAGTTGAAGGCTACAGATCAACTGAACATTCCCACAACCGCGCCTATAATAAAGGGAAGTATACCTTACATTAATCTAAAATCTTCCATGAACCTTATATTTCTTGGTCCACTGCTTGGATTACTGCAAAAATGTTTTCGATTTGCTAACTTGTCCATCCAATATTTCCAATTATTTCGTAACTAATGCATTGGTTTCAAGGGGTTGTTTACCTTTTTTTTCTCTCTTAACTCCAATCTCTCAACGTCTTCCTTATACTTATTTATATACAGCTTGGAAAACAAGTAAAGTACTCTCTACAAGAGCCCTTCGGCTCATTTAACCCTAATAGATGATAGTCTTCGAATTTTTCGATTTCGTGCGGAATCGCAAACACGTGAATTTAAATTACGACCGAAATGACAAGCGATGATCGATATGAAAGTTTTGTAATCTAAGAAGAATGCTTAGAATCTCGTATTATCCGGTAGTTTTATAAAGTATGCTATTTTGTCTTTGGGAACTTTATAACTATGAATCCAACGGTTTCCCTTGCGCAGTGAGCCGTCAATTCCATCTTTCCAAACTCCTTGAGGCAAATAAACTGGAATAAGTAATAGAAAGAGTGAGAAAATCCGATGGATTTAAAACTACCGTTTCCCTTACTTACCTTCTCTTTCTTCTACAGATTGTTCTAGTATTGGTGCTACTATCAGTTCTTCGCCCACTGAAAACTCATCGCTAATACTTAAACAGGCTGGATCATGGGGGTCCAACATCCAGAGGGGCCTTACTAGGGGCAAGCCTTCATTCATTGATTCAGTCAAATATTTTTTAAGCAACGGTATTACAATTGCTTTGCGCACATTAATCAATTCCTTCGCTACATCGGTTATGTAGTCGCTTTTATATTCCGAAGGTAAATGACTGAATTGCATGGCTGGCATAAATGTTATTAATTGCATCCAGCGCACGAATAACTCTTGCTCGGGTAGTGTAGGCTGCGGTAACGAGTAAAAAGAAATCATTTTGGTTTTCGATTTGGCCAGAGCGTAATCACCGCCAATCGCTCCGGGTAAAATGAATGGATATCCGATGATACCGTAATTTAAGACAGTCGTCATTATTTCCCGTATGCCAGACCAAGAAGAATTTATAGGCAGCGTACTTAGGAAAGCGGGAGGTTTAGGTGCCCTACTGGCCGTTGAGACGCCCAAAAATCCTACACTCTCCAAACTTTCTGTAAAAAGTCTGGCATACATATCCGGATTGTCCAGAGTTTCACGGCATTGATAATAATGTGGTAGATTGTAACTTGTGCCCAAATCCAAATAAAAGCTATCCACCTTATATTCTTCCTTAAGCTTTTCCAATTTCTCTTTCAACCAAGGTATTGAAGCGTTATTGGTTATATCCAAAACTCCCGCACTGGACACGCTTTTGTAACGGGTCAACGCAGGTATACTACGCTCCGAGTGTCGTTCATATATTAACAATTTTTTACGTACAGCATTCTTGAAATTCTCACTGTCCGTACTAATGAAAGGTTGTATAGTAAATACGATTTTGAAGCCGCGTCTATGCAATACATCGATGGTTTCTTTAAGTGTTGGAAATCGGGATACATCTACCGTGAAGTCTCCAATGTTTTCTTGCCAAAATTCACTAACCAAAATGTGGCCTAAACGCATGAAACCCATAGCTATAACATCTTCAGAATAATTATATACTGTGGTCTCGTTTATAGAGTCCCATTGATTTTGATGCGGTATCTGCCATACGGGTTCTTCAATTAGGGTATGCAACATCTTAATATCGGCTTCCTTTAAACCATCCCATAAACTTTGCTGGGTCATAAGCATATGCAAACTGCGCATATCCTCGGTAGTGCAAATTTTATATTGCAATTCCGGCAGTGGGGTTAAACGATTCACGAACGTGAAATCATCGTTTTGAGCTTTTATGCAAAACTCATTTGCTGTTGTATTGACCATAAGGTGTAAAGGACTCTTCTCATTGACTTGAATGGCCACGCCTATAGAATTGATAAAGTAACGCTTAACGCCATTACCAAATTGATGAACTTTCGCATCGCCGCTTGCATAAGGAGAGAAATCGAAATCTTTGGTACTTAGCGACCATTGCATGTTCTTGCTAATACCGCCGCCAAACCATAAACCATTATCACGAGTTAATTCGTAACAGTCGATAGGAAATTGATTAGCGCTTAACGCCTGCCAGTGTATGGTATAACAGCGGAATACATCCATATCTTTGAAATTCATATATAAACGTGCGACGCCATTCCATTCTATGCATACACTTCCATCTTGTTTGCGACGATCTTCCAAGCAATGAAACGGATGACTATCCATATTGATTGTGACACCCAATTGGCCAGACATAACAACTTTATTCTCATGATTCAATATCTTGATAAAACGATCTTTGGAATTGAATTTGATTTTCTCGAAATAGGAATAAGTCAAGACATGCCGATGATAGCCCACATAAGCATAACTTATCTGCAAAGTAAATCAAATGTCTCTATATACCAACATACCAATGTGTGTATCAGGACTTACCAAAAATACTGTTATGAAGAACATCATTATTACAAATATTTTAATTTTGTAATCTTTGGTTTCGCGTTTCTTTTTCCGTATCATCTGTGGAAAGGCTTGCATCTTCTCTCTCAAAAGACTGGCCACGGAATTAACGCTCGTTATGGAGGCTTGATTACTGGCCAAACTGTATGTGTCGAAATCGCTCGCTAACATTTCCTTATCATTTAAACGTAAAGCGGGCAACGGGGCTATCGATGCTCTGCGTTTAGTCCGAAATAGGTTACCTCTGGAAAGAATCAAGAAGATGATACCTCTTAATTTCAAATGGAAAAACTTTCGCTCCTTTTCATTCCTACTAAACTGAAGAGATGAAGAGTAAGATCCGTTCAAAAAAAAACCAAGTTTTCCCGTTAAAATCCTTTTTTTTATTGTTTTTCCATAAGCTAGTAGCAACTATTACATCTTGTTAAGGAAATCGTACATTCGATAAATGCGTTTGCGTGCAAACTAAACGATCTTCCAAGCAATTACCTCCTAAAAAAACGGTACACATTCATGACACTTTACCTGCCTATGCTTCCCAATGCAATGAGTGATACGAACTTTATCTCACAAAAAATTGAATAGAAATATAAAGTCACAAAGGGCTTTTATCTTTAATTTTATAGTACTTTACATACAACTGATTGTATGGTTGAACGCGCGATATCCGCATACAATTAAGTATTGAACAAGACACCGCTCATGCTATCGCAAAAATGGCCCAAATCGAGCTTTTGAACACCCAAACGTTATTTATTTATGCCGATACGAGAAATGAAGTTTGATTTCTTCTTCTTATTTCTTTCGAAATTTCTAGCCGACAATCTATTGTATACTAAACAAAAACAGATCGTTCTCGTCGTTGTTGTATATTCACTTTTCCCCTAACTAGAAATTTGACAATTCATTTCAAATTGCTTATGAGCAGGCAAAAGCCAATTATTGGGGTTGCAGGGTGTTTTTAGTAGGTACTTAAAAGCGAACTTTGACTGCTGAAACAACAGTTCGAGCTTGTACATACAAATCGAAGATTCGTATTCGTGTGAAAATATCGTAACTAAATTTCTAAAGAATGGATTTTTCTGACACTTTTTTCTCTCCGTTAAATTCCGAAGGCACAGAATGTGCCGCGAGCATCGATGTTCAAATGCAGGCCGATTTTTAAATAACTGCGCATCCTATCGATGCTCTGAATCATACACTAAGCTAGGATTTCACGTTTTGTGCATAATATCGATAGTTTTGTTGGAACATAAACATGACATAAGCATGACTTTTTCGAAATACCTTTCCGTTCAAATTCAAAAATCAAATCATTGGTACTGTTTAAGAGTTTTTCATTTACTATGACAACTTGTGTCCGCCCCATAGGGGCGGAAGGCGGTTCCTCGTCTCTTAAAATCCGACGTCCGAAGGCAGTTTCAATTTAACATTTATCCTTCCGTTGCTAAAAAAATGGTTCTCTAATTTCATTGGGAGAGGTAAGCTTGCACTTCCGGCTTCTATATAAAATTTAATATTTTTAAAAGATAAAAATAAAATGAATAAAGATTTCGTAACTGAAATCGGCTTCTCTTCATTTAACCTTTGCTTGCCCCTGACACATATCTGAATACATTCGATTCATGCGATTCTTGTCACAACTACGGTCGAGCGCGTAGATTCCCTCGATCAGTCCTCTTAGCAGAAGTCTCATAAAGTGAATACATCTTTAATCAGTGAAGATTACAAGCTGTTTTAAAAAATTCTCGTTTGTCAGTCCATCCGTCTCTTTACTTTTCCCCTTTCGGTCAACTTTAAAGCATAGATGTCTAACGTATTTGAAATAAGACAGACTGCAAACAGACTTGGTCTACACCCGACCATACTTATCGTAGTTGAAATAAGTTTCGAAGAAAACCAATTGTACAAGAGGTAAGACCACTGGAACAGCCAAAAAAAAAATGGGTTTATTGACAATTTTTTCGAACGCAATGGAAGATAATAGAACGACGATATTCGCAGAGATAATCAAGCATGTGTTTAAGTATTAAAAAAAATATATATTTTCTGAACGATATCAAAAAAGGGGAGCACCGAAGTGATTGGCTAGTGTTTAAACGAAAAAGATCAATTTGCGCCCGAAAAAGGGCACTCTTTTGCTTATGAAAAATATTCAAATGAGTTTATCAAAAATACCCTACCTATTGTTTTTGTTTGTTTATATGTGTCATAATGTTTTGAAATGTGTGAATTTTTTATTATTTCTTTTTCATTAGTCTGCAATCCGAGTACCATAAAAGTGCGCTTCCAATTTCATAAATTCTTCGCCTTGTAGTTTATGTTTGAAATCGTCTCCTCGCTGTATTTGTCAAAGACGGATTAGCATGTTTTGCATTTTGATTTTGCGAATTAATTGAGAAACGGGCAGGAAAATGTATAATGCAATTAGCAAATTGTTAATCAATACTAAAAATTTCGCCTCAAACTTTCATTTTTGTAACAGGAGCTCTGAAAGCTTTCGAATCGTTCTCGTCCTCATATCCACTCAAAGGACATTTCGATGAAGCTACAAACACATAGTTTGGTTTGGCACTGCTTTTAAATGAACATAAATAGATTCCAAAAACTTCTACGAGCGCATTAGAAAAGTTAGAAATCAAGAGAGAAAAACTTTAGACCATCACTTTTCAAAAGGTGCTCATAGTACGCAAGTGGTCTTTTTCGAAAAAAATACAAAATACTCACCAAAACATTTTTTATGGATAATATGGCCATACCGACCGACATATTCTCGAATGTTCAAAGCATTCAAAACAACATAAAAACACTATAGTCAGGCGGCACGGCTTACTATTAAATGCCCTAACTATCTTTCATTCCCACAACTACTTTTCAAATAAGGCTTTAAGCGGGAAGTGGTGGAAAAGGTGCTCCGATCCGAACCAATTTCAATAGCGTTCCTCCTTGGCTTAAACTACGTCAGCGTATACAAATTTCATTAAAATATACTCAAAAATTGCAAGCTGTAGAATGAACACAAGAAATAAGACGGACAGACAAGCGTAAATCGATTTAGAAATTGTTTGTGAAAGTCGCTCTGGGCAGAAACTTAATATACCCTTGTACCGCAAGTAGTGTAAGATATAAAAGAATTTTTTTTTTTTTTTAAATACAACGGTCTTGCCTCCTACATAGGTATTCAACGGATAATTTAGTCGAGGTATCAGCCTAAAAATGCTACCCAATCACAGCTTAATGTAATTATATTGAAAAAATCGATTCAAAATCGTGTGTTAACATATTAAATAAATGTGGAAAATTTGAATCGACCACGCCTACTTTTTGAACATCCTCATCTAAAATGTTACCCAAGAAGGTAAGAGAGTCGAACTGTCGATATTTTATGCTGTACACATATATCGTACAAGATCGATTTCAATTGATGCCCTCACACGCCCACTACTTGAAAATTACTGAGAAAATTAAATTTGAAATCATTTGGTGTAGTCGGTAGGCGTACAGGGTTCGTTTCCAGACGAACACAGATTGTTTGTTTGTTTGATTTTCTCAAATAAAATTCTTCGCTTTGTATTATTTACAATTTTTTATTACTTAGCAGGGAAATAATAATAATAAAAATAAATAAATATATATTCAAAATTTACGACTCTTTCATTTTCTGTTTTATATTTTTACAAATTTGATTACTTAAAGCAATTTTCAGCTTTTATAATAGAAAGACGTAAAGCTAATCAGTTAGTTGATTATCTTTAATTGAAAGCGATTCTCGGGAAAATTAAATCAGAGAAAGTAAATTTCCGATTATTCCCGATCGCATAGATAATGCGAAATGGTACACTACTGTGTTTTCCCGTTTGCCCGCGGGGCAATAGCGCGTGCTATTTACTTGACAATCAAATCATTTTTTCTTATTAGTTTTGCAAGTTTTCGCATTTTTGGAGAGCATTTTACAAACTATTTATTGCTCTGTAAATAATTATATTTAATTTTTAATTCTTATAAAATGAAGAACGTTCATTACCTACAAGTGTTTTTCTTTTCTTCTTTTTTCTTAGCTTTTTTTTTTTCTTTTTTCTTTTTTTTTTTTTCAATTCATATAACGGAAGAATATTGTTCGCGCGGAATTAAAACACACGTAATCCTATCAATTTCAACTCTCGACGAACACTAAATAATCGAGAGCTACACTAAGCGAATCTTTTTTTTGAGTCGTTTACTTATGAATAAAAAATTCTCTAAATAAAATCATCGTTTATCTCATTCAACGCAATCATCAGAGTTTTCAATCTCTTTAATGTAGAAGTCGCGTGAATATGAGCAAATCTTTAAAGCGAATATAATATACGAATACGCTTGAAGTGACGACACACTATAACACATTAATCATTTAGTTTATTATGTTATACGCAACGGGGATGGCCAACTTCGATCTTTATTTAATCGATTTGTTTTTTTTTTTTTTTGCTATCTTAACACTTGCAAGACTGAAACTTGCGTTTTACGCGTGGGTGCCGCGAGTGATATGAAATAGGCTGGACGTGTGATAATGTTTATTGACTGTCAAAAAAAGAGAAAAAAAAGAAAAAGCTTGAACGTTGAATGTGTGCATTGAAATAACGTTTGATGTGACACAAGTGGTCTGCCGACCAACTCTGAGGTGGGTAAAGAATTGAAATCGAAAAATAATTTCGAAATAGATAACTTTGCCTGCCTTTTAATATAAATCAGAGGAAACTATTAGGGGGACCCATAACTAATCAATTATTTTCGCAAGATACCGTTTCTCATTAGTCTTGCGGCAACCAGACAAGTGTAAGCAGACTTTTTTTTGGTGTAGCCCTAATATAAATTTTTTTTGTAGCCCTGTAATAAAATGGCGCACTTTGTACCTTCTGAGAGCCATAGTACCACGGAAACAACCAGCAAAATTTGCGACATATATGGAGATGTGTTGAAGGTCAACAGGTGTCAACGTTGGTTCAGAAGATTTGCTGCAAGTGATTATGACCTGTCAGATAAGCATCGAACTGGACGCCCAAGTCAATTCAATAACGACGCATAAAAATTTCTAGTGGAGTCCGAGCCAATTTACTGAAAATAAATATAAATAAAATTAGAGAGGGTAAGAAGAACATTTACAAAAGATAATAGAACCAAGTTGACATATACTTATTCCGTTGACTGTAAGCAAATAAGTACCCATCCAATAATATTGAACGCGTGTACA
>KK502424.1:981046-998101 GCA_000688735.1 Glossina austeni | reverse complement strand
CTCTGGTGGAGTCCGATCCAAGGTTAACTGTACAGGAACTATGAAGAAGCCTTGGGTCTACCTGGTCCACCGTACAAAGGCATTTAAAAAAAATTGGCCAGTTACATACACAAGGTAAATGGATTCCACACCTGTTGTCTGAGACGAATAAAGATCTTCGGCGAACAATTTGTAATTCTATGCTCACCAGACTAAGCAGAGATCCATTTTTGTCTAGGATCTTAACTGGAGATGGAAAAATGGATCCTTTATGATAACATAAAGCTATCGAAACAATAGTTGTCTGCAAACGGGAGACCTCTTGCAACCCCTAAACCAACCCTACCCCTGAGGAAGATGTTATTGTGTATTTGGTGGGATTGTTCCTGTAAAGTGCATTACGAGTTATTGAAATCTGGGGAGACAGTTACTGCTGACCTGTATTGTCAACGATTACAACGGTTACAATCCGCACTCATAGAAAAAAGACCAGCTTTAGTGAACAGAAAAGGTGTGACACTCCAACAAGATAATGCCCGTCCTCATGCAGCGAAGATTACTCAAGAGAAAATTAAGCAGTTAAGCTGGGAACTTCTACCGCACCCTCCGTACTCTCCAGACCTAGCACCGTCAGACTACCATCTGTTCAGGTCACTGGAGCATTCGTTACGAAATAAAAATTTTAATTTCTTATCCGATGTCCAAACGCACCTTGAGTTATATTTTAAGTCACACCCACCCCACTTTTTCAAGAGAGGGGTTGAACTTTTGCAGGAACGATGGCAACAAGTCATCGCAAACAACGGTGATTACATAAACGATTAAAAAATAAAAATGTCTTTTCAAAAAAATATTTTGTTTATGAATGCAAAATAATTGATTAGTTATGGGTCCCCCTAATATATTCGCTTTGCAAAGTATACTGCGTCCATTAAACAAGTGGTTCTGAAGTGAAAGCGTATTCGTGGACTGATCGGCACCATGAACGGCCTGATCCTTAAGAGTCTTTTAATAAAACTGTTTTAATTTTTTAATCAACTCACAATACAAAAAAAATTTATTTACTTTCACATATAATGCGGAGGGGAAAACAAAGTTAAATACATTGGTGGGATTTGTCAGCGCCATACTTTGATTCAATTTAGATCAAGTAGACTTAACAATGTCGACTACGGTGAGGGTGTAGAACATCCTTTACCGAAACTCCGACTGCTTGCAGGACTGCTGGATAATAATGAATTTAGTTGAATAAAACTCAATATGTAATTAAGTCGTAATCTTCTAAGGCCCTTAGATAGAAAAGATGAAATAACAATAGACCGATATTCGCAATTATTTCTTTGCAAAAGTATAATCTTAGCTAGTTTCCCATGAGAAAGATCGCAAGATTAGATCATGAAAAATGTGAGCGATAATGCAAAGAATTTTAAAAAGTAATAACTGGAGAAATTTAAGATGAAATTCGTCATCGTTTTTGGCCTGAGTGATTGGTGTTATACCGTCGAAGCCATTCAATTTATTAGAACACACGAAGTCGAATCAAGTGAAAGCTGTGTTAGCTGTTTAAAGGGACTTGCCATGCGCGATTAAACCGTGGAATGGGTAGACACTGTTTTGAACTCAGCTTTAACGGTATTAATGTCCAAGTTAACTTAGTGCTATAAATAGAATGATCAAAGCGGAATATTCTATGTAAGGAGCTTTCATCTTCAATGCAAGGCATCCATGAACTTGAATCAATTTCCGGAAATGTGTAGACCATAAGAAAAGGAAAGTTTACCCACGATTAAAAGTTATCACGAACTTTTTTTAGTTTTTATAACCACCAGCCAAGCATGTCGATATATTCAGTTTATCAAAACGTTTGCAACGTCCACAAGTTAGTTTTAAAAGCGCGTTAATATATATACACACAAAATAATACGATAATCAATTTTGAAGCGATCTAAGCTTATTCGTCTGCCCATTCATCCATCCACCAATCTGCGTGATATTTGTGGTAGCAATTGTTCATTCCCAGAAATATTAAAGATGTCGATCAACGTACGCACAGCGCATCTCCGATTTCAAAGGAAAAAAAAATTGGCTACCGCATGAGCAAGCAGTTAAGAACGACGAATATCAAGTATATATATATATACTACATATATATATATATATATATATATATATGTAATATATGTAATATAATATGATATAATATATTATAATAATATATAATATGTAGTTGTATTTATTAGAAAAAAAGAGTAGTATTTGTTTGACTTGAAAGTAAGAACATCGGGAAAAATGTCGGGAAAGACAACTGCAAGTAAATTATTCAAAAATTGCCTGTGGAATGTCCGCTGCACAAAAATGTCTTGGCCATTGTTTTAAAAAATTGACTGCTGCTGCTTTCGGGTTTTCAGAACATCAATAGCTTCCAACTTGTCTACCTTGCGCTTTGTTTGCGTTAGACTTTATGCTATTTTTCCGACCATATTCGAAATATTTTGATGAGGTCTAGACTAAGTGTATGCTTACCAAAAAGTTTACTGATGCCAGTTATAACGGAGTCTGGCCGTATCGTTGCCCGTGCATAGTATGCAGCATATAGAAAACAGGTAAAATTTAATCATCGTGCTCTTCTCTTACTAGATATTATCATTAACATCCTATTCATTGGCACGACATTTTTTGGGTCTTTACTGATAGCTTAGTTCTGTACAACAAGATTTTGTACAAATTTCCGGAAGCGTGACGTGAATTTTTCATTTTGCGAAAATGAAAAATTTACGCAATTTAATGACAACGACAATCCACAAGTATTTACGTTACTTGGACTATAAAAAAACGTTCGCTGCTAGGAACATTTAGAATTGCACGAAAAAGTTCTAAGAAGGCAAGAAACGAAAACACGGGAGCAATAGCGAGACACGGGGCAACATTTGATACGCGACAGTCATTTATATATCGATTCTTCAAAACAAGGTACTGTACGGGAAGTACTCGAAGAAATGATCGGGTCTGAATCATTTTCAATATTGTTCCCCCTTTGGCCAAAAAAAAATTGGTGTAACGAACTCCCTCAAAATATCTCAAAATTCGCGGCCTTGTAGGCTGAACATTACAAGTAATCTTGAATCGATCAGTACAATAAACCGTGAGGAATATAAAAATATTCTTAATGGACGATTGGAAGATTGTAAGCCAACTCAGCCATGTTGATTTGTTCATCCATCTGTCCTTCCCCGAGATAGTCACAATCACAATCAAAGTGGAGATGGAAAACACGCACAAATTGTCATATATATGAGTTAACGAGCAATAGAATAGATAGGTTCGGAAATAGATGGGGTTCGCCAAAACTAACACATCGTCTCGTCACTCACTAACATCGTCTGTAACAAAAAATTCATATTTTCTATGAAAAGATTTCATGGCATTTTGGGCATTTAAGCCCTAAATTTCAATTGCAGTCTCGCAGATCGACTTTGTCCCTTGCCCTGAGTTTCGTGCTTTCATTTACTACGTCACTATAAGTTATAATTTTTCGTTTATCGCACTCGAACTTGAGCCTATTTTCAAAATCAATCTAAAATCACTAACCACCCAATGCTCTGTACTTTAGGTTACTAATGTTGTGACCAAGAGCAGACGACGTTAAACCGAGAAATAAATGGTTGAGCACATTTAAATCTAAACAGAGTCTTATGCATCCTGAAAATGTTTGTATACTTCAAAGCATGTCTGATGCGTGATTCTGAGTGCTATAAAAAAAGAAGGCGAACTCTAGTAAAGTCTCAGTATTCTGTTAAGCTCTCTAGTAATGAGAGAGTCACGAGGTAGATACGATTAAAGAATTGCGTTTATGTTTATGACTCTTGCTCTCGCCCCTTTGTCCATCGTTAACGCTACACAAATTTAACAAACAATTAGATCCTTTTCTCATAGAATAATGTACAATATTCGTGCACATTTATATGCACACACACACACACACACACACACACACACATGCATGCACACACGCGCGCGGACACACAAACACACACCCAAATTCTTTTTTATGCTTAACATTACTAACTTACTTTTTCCTTCGGCCCGAAAATTCGAAATCATCGTTCTCGTCGCTATCATCGTTTTTGTGACAGTGTGTTGTTGCGATGACGTTTGTGTCAGGTATAGTTATTGTGAGCGTATCAGGCGTCTCATCTATAACCTAAGAGGACATAAAGAAGAATGCAATGTAAATATGGTTGCCATTGTCCTTAAACATAATTTGAATTATACTCGTCTCTGATAGCGATGAAATTGTACGAATTCTTTAAAATGGACTTTTGGCTGCTTCAACATTTCACAATAAAAATGCAAAATTAAAAAGTAAATAAAAATGCTCTTGTTACTAATAAATGTACTGATACACGCTGGACCGGCCGGACACTGAGTCGCATTTCATATATTTCACGTTCAAGAATTGTTAAAGAGATAAAGTTCTTCTCCAACTGTTAAAACCAAAGTGAACGATAGTATTTACCTGATATGCCACATTTCAATGTGTTTTTCCACAAGCGAATGTACGTAGATATTGGTATACTAAATCCTTCGATGCGTTTGTACAGATCATATATCGCATGAATCTATTTAATTAGGTCCGTTCACATGCAATTTAAACTTTTATTGTCACACAATTGAGATAAAAAGTAAAAGCTTTGCACATAGATCTGCGTCTCGACGTAGCTTGGGGTATTATGTTAGTCAAAAACTGATATAATGTTGAAAGGAAATCGAAGCTTTCAATATATTTTTTATCAAGCGTTTACGACCTAAAGTCAATATAGATTAGAAACTTGTTTTTAATACACAAGCCCTTTAAATGTTTAAATAGAATATGATTCCCTTTGGTCTCCTCTTGCGCGCTCGACCAACAACACCCTTCGATGAGATTAGGTGATAGGTTAACAAAATTCTTCATAATTTGTATAAATAATTGTTTTGTCTCTTACATCAAACATATAATTTTTTATTAAATGTGTAAGTGTTGTGAAGTCTACGTTTAATTTTTGCGATTACGAAGTCAGAATTTTATCTAGAGGAGAAAGCTTGACCTCAAGCATTTTGTTTTTTTTTTATCGTATTTCAGTCAGGTTCCGATCGAAGATGAGCTAGAAAGGGCGCACGGTTCGCTCATAGTTACTCGCAGCAATTGAGAAAATAGGCGGAGTAGGGTTTTTAGTGAGCCGGTGTAAAACCGTATATAAAATCGTATATAATTTCAAACATAAACGAGATCAGAGAGAGAGAGAGAGAGAGAGAGAGAGACAGAGAAAGATTGGATCTTTACCAATCAAATATCGTGCAAAAAGTAGCTATAGCTTATAAGGAATTCGGATAAATTCTTTTTTCTTTTTTCTTTTTTCTTTTTTTTGGTATTTTGCAATTTCCATCCAAACATTATTTTACATATATGATGCCTATGGCTGAACAGGGCGATTGAAAACATTTCCGCTTTTAAATATTGAGGTTTGTTTTAAAATTTGTTTTCAATAGACAAACACGGCCGAATTAATAAATTCCCTTGTAGAGTATATGCTTCGCTGACATGTCCATCCAATGGCGGTCGTACAAAATTCATTCTTGGTTCAACAAATTCAGAGGCGTGCATAAATTTATCAAGGAAGATCAACAGGCAGTCGTAAGCGAGCTTTTTTAAACGTCTGTCTAATTAGGAGGCATTCAGCAATGCAAGAACACTACTATACGTGTATCGAGTTCTTTGGAGGAAAATGACGAAAAGTATCGAGGTTATCGTTAACTTATCCTTCTTGCAAAAACAACTGTTATTATAAATTTTTGACCGTTTATTGAACCACCAGCATTCAACTGTCAGAACGTCGACATTTGGCAAGCGAAGTCCAAGCCCGATCAAACACTCACTCCTTATGGCTAGCAAAGTTAATAAATTATTTCGATTAGGTTGTGCTTGACTTCAAGTGCGATAATTTTGCTCCTTTATATATCTCAACTGCTAGAAAGTTAATCTCATCACTCATAATAAATTTGTTTATAAATCGATTATCGATTTCATACGCCAATCATTGAAGGCACAGTGAAAACTCTATCTACAACTCTTCTGCTTTGTATTTGTCAAATATCCTCGCAATGAATATCGATTGCGTACGCGAACAATTCAGAAATTGTTGAACGACATTGTTGTAGAAGTTTCAAATTTCGAAAATATTGCGACCAAGTCGATCAACGGGTGCTGCCTGAACGAACAAGCAAAAAAAATTATATTCGATTGTGATCGAATTTTTTCGACCCTCGACACCTTCAGATTAAAAGTAAGTGAAAAGAAGTGATGTCCTCGTGAGTCGATTTTTGGCATTTATGTGTAAAATTGGGAGAAACTTTTATTTTATTGCATATCTGTGTTGTAGTCTGGGATAGTAAGCAAAAAACCTGGCAGGCAGGAATGTTCTCCGCTGAGGTTAGATTCGTTCTTCGGCCTATTTGGCATATTTTCAGAACCAGTCAGTTTGCAAGAATTTTTACCGTTTCTGCTAAATTTGAATATGAGCGTATGATCAGACGAACATGTCTAAATTGACTCTGAATTTTATGCTGCTCAAGCCTATATATATGTATTATGGACCCTCTGAAGCTTCTCTCTAGGTGTTGCAATCGGTTTGACAAAGTGAATATACCGCCCACTTCCAAATATTCACCTGCAAGCTCGCAACATTTCAAACCGTTGAACCTGAACATTCCCATTCAATGCTTAATGCAAATATAAGGGGGTCGGCATACCCGTGATTAAAATTAAAAAAAAAGAAAAAACTAAACGATTCTTTTATTCGCTCAGGCTTCAAGCAAGTTTTAGTATTCAAAGTTGGTGATGGTCCAGGTAAATTTATGACAGCCACAGAACGTCAATTGGAATAGCATTCATTATTGCTGCTGACATTTGCGGACAAAATCGAAGTCCCCCTTTAATTAAAAATTCTTTAGGAAAATCATTCCAATTCTTTCCAATGCCGTGCGTTGTTTCGGCTTTCTCACAGAAGTTCATAGCGGAGTCTTTTGCCTATTTACTCATATTTGCATCGACGCAGTTACTGGAAGGCGGATTCGAAACCTAGCGTTGCATTGCATATTGTTATACCCATCATCAAAGGATGGAGGTTTCACTCATTTCGCCGAACCGTCAGTATCGAATTCTGAGCAGATTCGAGTATGTCCGTCTGTCCGTCTGTCCGTCTATGTATTGTCTGTTTCAAGTATTCTCCTGGCCGCAAAAGTGGAGCTATCCACTGCAAATTTAGCGGAAATATTGGTTATTGGTATTATTAAGTTCTTGCACTCAGGTTAGTATTGGAAAGGAACCAATCGGCCAAAGGACGCGCCCACAGCACCACGTAAACTGAGAAAACCTCTGTTCTATAATAAATAAAAAATTGATTTTTTTACTCATTACTCATAAACGATAGAAGAGAAATATACAACGCATAGTATATGGATATTCAATACCTTTGTAGGACGTAGAATCAAGCTTCAAAAGTCCCATAAGGAATACACCTAAGCATGTCTGTCCGTCTGCCTGTTTGTACAACTGCGTAGTATGTGTAGCAAACATTCTCCCGTTAACAAAGATGAAGATATCGGGTACAAATTTGCCCAAGAATTTGGAAATGACTTAAACTGTTTTCAAGCACAGGTCTACAACGGCCACCCGCCTATACTTTTATTTTGAAAATAGAAAAAAACAGCCTCGCCTACTCCATATTATAGAGCATGAAAATTTAGTTCTTTGCGTACTTTTTTCACCTCTTTCAGGATAAGGGTGATGGGTATAAAAGATTCGATCACGACCGATTATAATTTGCTTTCTTTTTTGTTTAGATGACGGATTGTGTGATGGATACAATTATTAAAAATTATGGTAATCGTATTATAATAATATTAAGAAATATACATGTCATGAGCTCTTTGCATCCCAGACTATCCCAGACATCCCAGACCTAAATGGTTGCATGAAATGTTCTGTCATACAGTTGCACTTTTTTCAAGGTTATGTCGTCGCATATTTTAACTTCTGAATTTGTGAAGGTTTGTCAGTAATTAGTTAGGGAGGAGAGTATAAGCTTCAAAAAAGGTCCGAAAGTTATGTAAGCTATTTGAGCAAAAGTCGCTTTCATTCATTTACTTACCGATAGATGAAAACTGAATATCTAACGAAAATATTCTACATTTTTCTTGGCATGAAGGCGCTGAGGTAAAGAAATTATTACGGTGGGAAAATTTGTCATATGGTCACTGTTCAATAAGGCGTACATCGCCCTATTTTCAGGTTTCGTGATCAAGCATCGTACAAACGTGCAGATATGTTTGGCTTAATAAATCCACACATAGTTAGTCTAAAGCATATCAACCAAAATATATCCTTACAGTAATAAACATCGTACCCGTTAGCCGTTACTTTGGTTGCAAAAAAAAAAAAAAAATGGCCTAAAGCGTAGAGGTTGTTATTAATTTATGCCACAAAGATGAGATTTTTAAAAAAACACAAAAATTTCTATAAATAAGTAAAAGAAAAAGGAAAGGAAGGGAAGTTGAATTTTTCTTTCTGACGAAAAGAAAAACTATGGGAATTTTAGAAATTTTCATTTCATTTTCATTTATACCTGCCTTGTCCAATATATTATTAACACTTTCGTCACTAGAATAATCGAAATTCTTACAAGTGATCATAGCATTTTTGAGCGTCCTATTAAGGCTTGTGGTTTTAAGTTTTATAGGATTTCTGCTATTGTTATGAGCAATTATTTTCGCTTCGCGTAAATGATTCACGTAATTGTTGTCACTCATGTTAACACATTGGCTGTTATTCGAAGGCGATTTATTTTTCACTTACGGCCCTTATTTTATTTATTTGAATAATTGAAAGAAAAATTTTTTAATTTTCAAATTTAATTTTTGTTTTATAATTTTCATTTTTTTTTTTTTTTAATTTAATTTTTAATTAATTTTATATGTTTTTTATGAAAAGCTTCACATAACACTTAACACAAAGTAACAGCTGCACTGGACAACAATGGACTGATTTAAGCTTCAGTTCACACCGTAGATAATATGCTGTTTTAATTATTTAATCACTGTACAGTGGGTCAGGTCTATAGAAAATCTTCTTAAAAAAAAAAAAGTAATAATAATTGTACAGAAAATTGTAAAAAAGTTAGGGGTTTGCCTCGTATGGGCATGCGTAGCATTCTTAAAATACATTCAATTGATAGAAACATTTGACAGGCAAAGTGTCCCATGGTTTATCTTTCATTTCTTTTACATCCTGCTGGCAGGACGGAGATGTGGTAAATTTGCCATTACATTTGTATCGGTCAGATCAGAGAGTAGCGACCGCAATCATTACATTACCAAATCGGTCAACCAATGTACTTTGAACTCTCCTTTGTCCCTGCCGCAACAGCGAAACAAACGCCTATGTAGTATGTTTTGGATTCGTGTTGTAGGTCTGTGCCGAAATGAATTACAAAATTATTATAATGCGTAAGATAATCGAGACGGATCATACAGTTCTATGCATTCACCGTGCCTTTCTTAACTAGACTTTCAGACTAGACGTTCTCACTTATGCAGCATTCAAGCAATTCGAGCCTATGCCGATTCCAACCAATCGCTCTCATCGAATATAATTCATGTGTGTTTAACCGCATCTTTTATTCAAACCCTTGGCATAAGAAATCCAAAAGCCGCAATGGCAAGTCAAAGCGGGACTCTCGATTAGACTTTCATCTCCTGCAACAATTCAAGTCAATTGAAAAGTCGACATGTCGTGAAAATCATTCAATTGTTAACAGATGTCAATCTAAGACTAGCACACACTAGTTACACACAAATTAACACCGATTTAGCGCCTAACAGACATCAAGTGTTAGCAACGAACTTAGTGAGAGTATCTAAGATTCACTTCACACGGTGAATGCAACTTTCCGAGTTATTCTTTTTATAAATGTTGATTCAATATATCTTTCATACTAATCTACTAATCTTCCGTTTTCCCCTTTTCATTATAAGTAATGATTAATTTAATTTACTTGGTAAATTGACGACTCTGTTGTCATCATAATTGTCTTAATAGTTTTAATTGTGTATTGGTTTTATAAATTTTATCATTTTTATTATTATTCAATTTTGTTTTTTTTTATTTTGTAGCAGTGTAGGAGAACTTGCTTGATCTTCTATACTTGCTTGCTTATCGATATACTAATCGAATGTTAAATCGGCTTTAAAACGAGTTCAAGGTACCTAAAAGATCATTGCACGATTTCTTTGGCAGTCAGATATCATTTAATCGATTACTTCAATCCGTAGTACTTGCTTAGATATCTATGCCTAGGGACTTTGAGTATGTTTTTCCGTGCAACTGTAACATTCTATTCATTCCGTGCACATCTGTCTTTCATTAGAACGGCAGCAGTTTGCGATGTATTCAACTCTCGTTTCGAGTTTTTTTTTTCCCGTACGTTTGCTAGATCGCTTATCATATCATAATATTAGCTTACGTTAGACTCTCGTGACCGATCATACATTTTCGCAGAAAAGTAAACTTGGATAGTTTACAAGCACTTGACGTGATGCACTGCTGTTCAAAACAAGATCCAAAAAAAAAAAAAAAAATGCAAAAACAAAACCGAACGAGTGACCGATTCGCGTACTTTATGAGAAAAGAAGTCAGTGTGACTGTAGGTAAAGGAGATTTTATTGGTGGGTAAAAAACCATTTATTACTTCCACTACTGTTCATAGATAGCGTTTTTTTTTTCGTACTCATCACCAAACAACGGCAGTATATTTGCTTCCTCGAAACGTTTGTCACACGTGGAAAGAGGCTTCACAGATTCCATTAAGTCTATATAGTCTTGAACAGCATTAAATTCCAAGTCAATTTAAGTAGGTGTCCGTTTGTCCGCCTCGTTACCTGTCCAGTAGGCATTCTCTTGGTCGCAAAAATGGAGTTATTTGTTTCAAGTTTAGCAGCAACATTGGAAATACCTCCGCACAGGTGTGCCTGAGACAACAACACAACCCAACCTGAGACCATCTCTGTGTTCAAAAACGAAAATAGTATTTTCTTTCTCTTTACTTGTGAACCACAAGAGATATAACGATAAAAATTTGCGTTTGTATTCTTTAGGCGATCCTGTAGCAAGATCCTACGCAAGAATGGTAAAAATCAGCCACACCTACTCTTCATTATAGAACATCGAATTTTCCTTCTTTTGTCGAAGCTTTTGCAGTACGCAGAGAAAAATTTTTGGAAGTCCACATCTAAATCGTTCTGGGTATGTTTGTCAGTCCATCTGTCTGTTAAATGATGTGGCAATGTGTCGCTGCACGCTGTTCAATATTGAAAATGGATCGAATTGGTAGAAGGACGCGACCACAGTACAATACAAAGTGAGAACATTTCAGCCTTCGGAAGTTTTTGCTCATTACCCGCAAACTTAGCAGACACTCGGTAACAATTTTCACAAATATGCAACAAAAATGGCAAAAATCATTCGCGCGCATCGAACATTCAGTTTTTTCCTTTCTTTTTTAGTATCTGTTTAAGTTGAAGGTGTGGTGGATTTAAGAGATTCGGTCACAGCTGAATATAATTTTCTTAGTTGTTTTGTTTTGTTTTTTTTTTTTTTTTTTAATTGCAAAGAGAAATAAGCCTTTGCTTATAAAAAAAATTTATTGCTTGTAAATGCATTTAACAGTATTTACGATTTTTCATTCGAATTTTGATTTTTCCATATTTTTTATAGAGGAATGTATTACATAATAAAGCTATTTTAAGTTAATCGCGCTCAAAAACGTGCATAAAAGATTTAGGAAACAATGCATCTGTAGTTCTTGGTCTACATGATATTCATAGGAAAAACAATTAGTGAAAATCTTATCATCAAAGAGTCAAACAATGGATTACTAATACAGAATATAATTATGATCTTACATTGATCAAGATATTTATATATACATATGTATATAAATAAGTTGTCAATGAAATGAAAACAATTGATAAACTTAAGCCCCCCACAACTGTTTATATTTCTAGCATGCTTCCTGTGTACCGACAAAATGCATTTTTCTCTTTACTTTTATTTCAGTTATGCTTCATTCAAATGGAGCGGTCCTTATGTACTTGAGCTACACAATTTGTAGTAACTTGAATAATAGTTCGCTTCGAATAGAAATTCTTTACACGCAATATTCTTAATGTCCGACTAAAACGAAGCTTCTTAAATCATCTTTCCTCCCCACGCGGTTCCGCGTAATAGATTACAATTCAGTATATACAACAAGTACAATTCTTGGAATTTAAAAGAGAGAGAGAGAGGTGAGAGATATTCCGATAAGCCAACTAAGACGCCTAAAGTTAACAACAAGTATTAGACAACTTGTCCTCTTACACTGGTATGAGCGGATGGTTGTCAAAACAAATATAATTGTTTTCCTTATCTTGTTCTTAGAAAGGAGGAGCGTTATTGTTGTGCGTGTTTATGAGATATTCATGAAAGATATATATATATATATATATATGTATACATAAGGTATAGTGAAACTCGTGTAACCAACAGGTACCATATTTTATACATGCCTTCAGTATATTGATTTCATTTAATCACTTCGTACTCATATTTAGCTAAAGTAGCGAATACGTATTAATGAGTAAGAATTCCTTTAAGAGCTTCCAATCTTATTAAAGTACAAAATACAAAACCCCAATACTCATCCTCACATACAAATGAAAAAAGAGAAGATTAGTTATTGTTGTTTTTATTGAATTTGTTGGATTCCATTTGACTTGAACTTACTTCTGTTTCGATACCGGCCAAAATTATACTCTTCTGCCTGTTCGTTTGTAAGATTTCAAATTACGCTCCTCCTATCCTTTCAAGCGAAGAAAATTACTCTTTTTGTCTTGAGCGAGCATAACAGTGCAGTCTGTATAGGACGTAAAGATTGATTACATGTACAACTTCTCAACAACAGTAAGAGAAAGTTATATCCACCTTGAACGGAAGTTCTTAATGCCTTGTATATGCATGTGTATCTTATTAAATTTACATTGCATTTGAAATGAAATTTTTGTGTACTATTTGGCAGCATTCGGTATTGATTTGTGCAAATCAAAAATGGTTTTTATATGTTATTGTTATTATTATTATTCCATCTTAACTGACTTCTGGTGGATGGATGGCCAATGTATGTGATACGATATGTGTGTAATAAAATACGAAGGACTTAAGACAGACCCATCTTTTATTATACCAATCGATTCATAATCGTTTTCTAAATAGATTTAACCTTTTCCATCTGTCTATCCATCCGTTTGTCTGTCTAATAAAGACATTTTTGCATTCTGCATCCTGCTGCTCGCAAATTTACGGGTTTTTTTTTTTTATAAAATTCGATGGGATGATGAGCGCATTCGGTGCCGAATGAACATTATGGAGAATATATTGAATCAGATACGTTTTGCGTTTTGTTTGTCATTCGCGCTTCTATGGAAAAATTGTTCAACTTTCCAATTCCTATATTAAACTGGCGTAAAAAATTTTAATTATATGAGAAGATTTTTTAGTGCCTTTCCATTGAACAGTTCCCAGGACAAATGCACTTTTATATGGCAAAAAGATTGAATTTTTAATGTTTTATCGCAATACTTGTAGCAGAACAGTAATTTGACATAAACATAAATCCCACTTAATTTGAATCATGTAGATCCACTTTTTGTATCCCGTTTGTTGAAGGGGTCTCATGCAACAGAAACTAATTTTTAATATGTTATGACGAAAATAATTGCGACATAGTAAGAGAATTGATAATAAGAAAATTGATTTATTAAATTATGACCATATCGGATCAGTTGTTGAATCTACTCCCCTGTATGGTTGCCCATGAGAAGTATGCCTTTGTAAGGGGACAAAATGCAATTTTAGGTATTTTGTCATGAAAATAAAAAAGGAATTACAATAAGTGATGTGGTTTAGGGCATTTAATGGTTGACCTTGACCGACTATAATATTTTCGCTTGCTTTTTAATACGTTTCCTAACCTAAGCACTTTATTGAGAGAAAAAAGCTTGAAAGCAAGCGTCATAATTACAACTTAAAAACAAGGAACAAGGAAAACACAAACTGTGGATTTCATCCTGTGTCGTGAATGTTCTTCGTATTCAAGCCAATTAAAAGTGTACAAGTGGTGTTTTTGTCGCATTCTCCATAATATTCGGATAAAGTATTTGAGAAAAACGTTGGATAATTTCTACAGAAGCCGAGTTTGTAACTAGGCTTCACTTTTTCGTAAAAAAACATACAAACAAACACATATTTTTTATTTTTAGCAAAACAAAAAAACTTGGCATCATTTACATAGCTATAGAGAATTGCGGACTGAAATACATTCTAGTTAGAATGGCATTTGCATTGCGTGTTCTATACAGAGTGCGACGAAAACATTACTACTATTATATAACAGAATGCAATACTAGATCGAGGTACTAATTATCTATAACGATCGCTAGACTTCGATTTCAAATTTTCGGTCTTTTGCTTCACGTATGTATGTACAAAAGCTGCGAGAAATGCTCTCCCGTTTCTGTCAAATCAGGTGAAAGCTAGATTCCTTACATTTTTGGCTTTTGGATTTGTTTTGCAGAGTTAATAGTGGTTGCTTAGAGTTGCACTTAAAATTCTTTTTTTTGGTATTCTTTTTACGCCAACTGTCTAATTAACGCCCTTAATCCCGCAAAGCTTGCAATCAGTCCTGTATCATAAATTTTTTCATGCAGCATCATCTACTGTCGCTGTCAGTGATCAATAACTGCAAAGGATCCATAACTAATAAAACCTAATCACTCCACAGCATGAACTCTATGCATTCTTTCGTTAATTAACCTGTAAATACCACTTGCGATTACTACTGATATGTATTTGAAGTGTAGACGACCACGAAAAAATGTATATATTGTTCTTTTAGTTGTTGTTAAATCATTTGCAATTTTGCTTAACTGCGCGTATTCACACAGCACTGACTTCGTCTTCTTCTTCCATTCTTCCATTTGTTTTATTTTTTCGCAAGTGCTTATTATTTCACATCGTACCATTTTGCTGACAACTTTATAAAATATTGTATTTATTCCATATAAATATCGGATGACGAAAGTCATACATAATGCAAAATGATTTAAGTTACACGGTCGAAATGAGAGCTAGTTAACGAAAAGATGCATAATCAGTACTCTAATCTTTTGAGCTAAAACATTTTGTTGATTACATTACATTACGTGTTAAACATACGCACAAATGGGAAAATGTTGTTTGAAGAGGAATCGAATTGGCGGAATTGAAAAACTCTGTATCTAGCAGTCTGAGGACATCTAACTTTTGCTGATCTCAAATATTATGTGCCTTTAGAAAGTCACGATTGATTGAAGTCTTATTAGAGTAGTGTAATACCCATTAGATCTTGATGGGATCAAAATTCATGTATAAAATACATACACTACCTATATACATATCGTACTCATGTACAGCGACAATTTTTTATTATGGTATTCAAGAATTTTTCAATGTATAGCCAAACGCTGCGATACGATGCTCTGTAAATGCAAGTTTGCTTTGCGGAATATGAAATTTAACAATACAGAGCAATATGAGGGGAAAAAATGAGATCTTCCGATACTGTAATTAATTTCCACTTGCTAGAGACAGACAAGACAAGTTGTTTTTTTGTCTCACTCTCTTACATCATGTGAACATTGCAGATAAACTCAAATACTAAACAAATCACAGAAAAAAAAAGAAGTAAATAAAAATATCAATGAAAAAGAAAGATTTTCAAATAAGAAAAACTCCAGCAATTGTCGCATTTTAAAAGACTTTGGAGCCTTATATTTGCTCAAGGTAGCCTATAAAATACCTTACAATTCCTTCGCCGCACTCTATTGTTCACATATCTTCGTGACAAAATATCACAAATTATACCTCGTATGCATGTAAAGGTTTACTTTCCATGGAGAAGTGTTTCCGAAACAGAGATCTCGTGTAGTGCACAGTTAGTTCAGTAAATTTTTATTTCAAATCACTAGTTTGCAAACTTTCGTCATAAAATATTAAAAAATAAATCTATTTGGAGTGTAAGCACTTATTTTTTATAATAAAGTTTATTTGGAGCAGGGGGGAGGGGGGGGGGGGGGTGGTCCCATAATCCCATTCTTTAAAATTGTCCCAATTTATTTAACATACCAAAATCCTGCTCCTTGTCCATTTTTGTAGAGATGTACTACTAAAGATGAGAAGCTTTTTTACCGAGTTTTAATGAACTCAAATATAGGAACTTATAGGGAGTGTGGTCCGATTATTCCTCATTTTCAAGTGGTTCAGGTTTAAAACATTAAACCTGGAGATATCAATTGAATGATTAATGTAAATATACCGTCGCAAATGTAGATCTGATCGGTCAACTCACATAAGCGCTAATCAAGAAAATCTGAACGATGTTTATTTATTTGCTTGATTTCGCTCGATTTTAGTAAACAAAAAATTAGGGGTCGAATACCAAATGAAATTAAAAATGTGATAGAATACCAATCGGAATAACTTTGCAGACAAAATTCCATTAGAAATAAATCTCCTTTAATTCAAACTTGTGTAGAAAAATCATTCTAGCATTTTTCTTAAACTGTACCGTATTCAAGCGATTCGTGTAATTTGGCAAAAAGTGCCTGTGTTCAGTTTTAACTTTACTTGTCGATTTCAGTTTTCGAAAACGAATCCACCTTAAGATCCATTAACAGAAATGCTTATGTAGGCTCAAAGGTCTTATGCCAATCGTTTGACGGGTTCTCAATACCATAAGAGTCACAAACGGTATCAAGGAAATTAAAACAAAACGTATTATCCATGCATCTGACTGCGCACATTATGCTTTATATCTCGTTATGGGGTATTATTTATCAAATATTTATCAAATACTTGTAACGGAAAGAGCTGCCCATTAGAAATTCTCTAGTTTAAGAATATTCTTA
>KK502424.1:943490-979790 GCA_000688735.1 Glossina austeni | reverse complement strand
TATGAAGCTTCTGTACAAATGCTCAGCTTAAGTATGGTTTACGCAGAGTCATAGTTTGTGTTTAGGTTACAATTTGAAACATACCCTACATTCTATTTACACTATATGTGCAGTGACCAGTGTATTGAGTGAATGATCTTTACTCTGTCTTGCAATCAAATATTTTGCAGACGGTAGTGGCGGGTATTAACAAATTTTATTTCCTAAACGATGGTTTGCGTATATCATTGTAATCAAAAAACGAGGTGGATTTGTTTATAAAATAAAAAGTCTTTGTTTCTTTTTCCAAATCAATTTCATCGCCTTTATAACACTTAGTAGAAGTGCTATTCCCTCCTCACAGTCTGACTTGTCTGTGAAAAAATGTATAATCCGCGATATCGTGATAATCGAAGAAATCTGTTAATATGTTGTTGGTTTTTCAGCGATGTGTCTTCTGTCAGTCTTGGTTCACTTTTTCCCAAATATTCACTCGGTTGGTCGGTTACTTGTGTAGATCCAAATATTATCTCCCGCGTAATGCGTTTCTGGTAAGATGTAGTAAAAATCAAAAAACTCCCCTCTATATGTTTATAAAAGTACATATAACTCTGCAGTAATTGAATATATTGGCATGAAAATCTGCATAGATATCAAAAACGGACAAGATTTCATCTTATTGTTCGTTCACAGTATTATTGTACTCATGGTTGAATGAGTATTGGTTACAAGAGCATTGAAAAAATTTTTAAAAAATGATTATCAAAATTTTTATTCTGGTTTCGTAATTTCTATGAACATTTCAAAACGCGTTAAGAAAAATAGTTTTTTGCTTTGTTTAGATTCAAGATTCTAAAGGCTTCGTTGTAAGTTTGCTTCTTTTAAGGTCATGTCGTAACTTACTTTTTTTAACTTATTTTAATTTCTCAACTTGTGAAGACTTGGCAAAAATTAAGTAGGGCGAAGAGCATATGCTTCAAAAGGAGCTTGAGAATTACGCAAGTTCCACTCCCATAGATGAACACTTAAACATCCTACGAAATGAGTTCTCGTCACTAAGGCGCAACAATGAATGAATGAATTTTTTGCCGATTCCTTCACAAAAATTATAAACTTGTGATATATAAATTTGTGATATATTTAAGCAAAACATTTAATCGTATCTATTGTTGCCTATGGTTTACAACTGAAAACATAAATAAAACAATGGCAGCTTATCATTAACTCGCAACAGTTTGTTAAAAGCATTTTAAAAAATGCAAAAATTTGTTCGTTGCTTTTAATATACATACAGCCGAAAAATATGCTACTATTTAAGAGAAGAACAAAAAATCCAACTGAAGAGTGTCGTTCTATGCGACTTCTATTTTCCGCAGACTTTATAAGAAATCTTATATTTCCCTTGAAAACAAAGAGTACTTTCCGTCCTTTTCGAAGATCATACGACACACATACCATATAAAATAATGGATCGAAATTAATCTGAGACAGGAGAGAAAAGTTTAGGGATAATAAAAACAAGTTTCGGTTACAACCCGTAAAATTGTAAAAACCTTTATTACAACGTAGAACGACTATTAGTTTGAGTGGGTAGAATAGAAGCCTTTTGAGCATGAAAATATTCAAATTGTAGACAACTCGGGGAATTCGTAACCTTCAAATCGCACCGTGAAATCGTGAGAAATAATTGTCGGTTCATTACTCCAAAAAGTTGTTCTCACACAAGTAAGTTACAATCGGAAACGAATAATAATGCTGCATTTATCGAGTCATCTACATACAATACGTGAATATTTCAATGGTCGAAAAATCCCTATTCGTAATAAAGATTTTTAAACTTTTAAGCTCTGCTATGAATTCTACTAATTTCCGAAGAAATTTTTTGAGCGAAACCTTGTTTATATTGTCTCTAAGCTTTTCCTCCCGTTTTGGATTAATTTCGGTTCGTTATTTTATATGCTCGTGTATCGTAAGATCTTCGAAAATTGTTTTCAAGGAGAAAATGAGATTTTTTATACGGTCTTATACGATCTACGGAACATGTAGTTCGAACAGAACGACGTTCGTATGTGTATTCAATTGAATATTCGGTTTTGTGTTCTTCTCTTAAATGATAGCATATTTTTCGGCTGAAAAGAAATTTTTGCACTTTTTAAAATGATTTTAACAAACTGTTGGTTGTACAGTAACATTACTACTCCTACTATGTTGTTTGCGCTTTCAATTACAAGCCATAGACTTCTTATATCGTAGATAGCAGATATACTATATAACATAATTTACTATATAATAATTGCAAGCGAAGGCACAGAATTGAATGTTTCATTTGTTATCATTTACCGTAATTCTTATGCGATGGCTTATTTGTATTTTATTCCATTAATTCCACCATTTGTTCATTCGTTTAGTCTTTCTGAAGTTGTTAAAAAATGCTTTAAATAACCGATCAATTACAAGTGTATGAGCATATATATATGTATATATGTATATATACATATATATATATATAATGTTAATGAGAATAAGAAGCAGTTACGATTTAACAGAGAGTCTTTTAATAATAATTCGTTTGCTAGCTATTTATAAATTGTTAATGAAAGAAAACAAAAGCTTTTCATTGACATTTACGCTTAGATATAATATGCAATTAATTTATGCATATTATACAATCCACGCGATATTTGTACAATTAATTAATAAAGAAAAAAAAAAAAATTATTTTTTACGTAAATAGAAATAAGAGGATCGATAAAAAATGTTGAAGAGTTTTAATATTTTCCCATGTATTTTGTTGTTTTGTTTTGCACAGTTGGCATATATTTTCCTAACCAATCTTAACACTTAGAGCAGAAGTAAATATTTCGATAGTTGTTTTGATTTTGTATTGATTTGAATATTTCTTAGGAATAGACATAAAAAATCGCTTCGATACCAATTTTATTGCGAAATAACTTTGTTAAGTCTCGCAAGGCACACAGGAAAAAAATGTCTTATGACTTGCAATGTCTATGTGATATTGTTCAGAATGCGGTCCATCTTTTAATGATTCCTTTAATTTTAGTGAACAGAAATAAGTTACGAGATGTCCAAATTCAAAAAAAAAGTATTCCAATACTTTTTCTTTCATCTGACGATTTTCGGAGCATATTTTCAAGATATATGTTTCATATCGAAATTATCGAATATAGTTGATCGAAAAGTTTGTCATAGCATAATATTCTTTGCATGACACTACGAAATATTCGTAGAAAGTTCTAGTTCAATATTTCTAATGTACTGTAAATAAAGTCATTTGTCCATTGTCGGCATGTTTGGAATGGCTTTGGTAAGTATATGTTGTGTAAGATTTAGATGGCTACGACTGTGCTAGAGGCGACAAATAAAGGCGCGTTGCCGATTGTGACCGTGGTCCTCAACTAAGAACATTTATAACTTTCTATTGCAACCATAAGTGTTTTAGAAGTAGGCGGCAAATAGATGAATAGATGGAGAATTTTTATACTCATCAGCGTGGAATAGACGCGCAGTAAATTTGTCGTAAACCACCTACAGTCTAAACCAATATTAGATTCTGAATCGATTTAAGCCTGTTCTATATACATATATACATATATATATGTTCTATGTATACGTATATATCTGTTATATATATATATATATATAGGGTATGTTAAATGACTTACAAACTAGCATTGGCAAACCCTTTTTTTAGTGACCTGGCAATTGATGATCAATATCTTCAGGAATCTGACATTATTTATTGTGGAACTGACCGGGCGCCAGTTCTTTTCAATGTTCCCAGGGACGTTTTCAAGAATTTAATTTTTCATCGAAGCATCATCAAAAAATTTGTAGCAATTGGGCTTTTAAAGTCCAGGAAGTTTAAAATATCTGTAATTTTTCTCAATCAGACCTCGTATGCAAATAGAATCAATAATAAAAACCAATGAGAACAATACTGTTAAATGCAATTGTAAAAAATGTGCAATAATAATAGGATTACAAATTAATTTCGTTACGTGAATTGTTTATTGCGTTAAAAGTTAATTGAAATATAGTAAAAACATTAGATTGCCGTAAAGCACTTTGTGAATGGGCTTAATTAAGCGCGCGCATTTAACAGCTACACTACGCTGTCCTGAAAATAACTGATCAGCATGAAATACAAATGTTACTTAATCAGATAAATGTATGAGTCTTTCAGGTCAAATTAAGTGTTTGGCTCGAACAGATTGAGAAGAAAATTAAACCTGATATGAAATCAATCCCTAACGCTTTACATAACTTTAAGAACGAGCTTATTCACTCACATAACGTCTGGGATTTTGAAAAATCAAATGAAAAATTCTATTTACTGGTGGGCCGTGACTCAAAATAATATTTTTACTTGCAATAAATGCATCACAGAATTAATAAATTTATTCCTATTGCTATGCAATTTTTTTAGAGCACATGTGAATGTGTGCTGTTATTTCATCAAGTTGGCAAAACTCCCGATGGGAACGAAACACCAAGGTCAGGCGCTATAAATTCATTGACCTTTTGGGGGGGGGGGGGGCGATTCGAATTTTAAGGGAAAGTCATTCCCATGATATCATTTGTCCGTAAAAACATCACTACTGGATTTTCCTTCTGGATTCACATTCCTTGGCACCCACTATATCACGTTTAGTCAGCGCAAAGTGCTGACTTGAAGATAGGGAGCCATAGTATAATATATACCTCCTAGGCGAAGTCTAAAAATTAAGAATATTCGTCTACAAACTCGCTTAGACTATCTATCAAACTGAAAAAAAAAAACCATATTTCAAAGCTCTGTACCCTGATACTTTTCGTGGATATTAATTCATAGCTTAGTGTAAATATATCGTTGCAAACATATATCTAATCGATCAACTGACAAAGCGCTAATCAAGAAAAACTGAACGATATTTATTTATTTGCTTGTAGTGTTCGATCGTAATATCGAAAATTACGGTTCGAATACCAAGCCAATACATGAAAGTTATAGAATATCAACCGTCATGCTTTAATACAAAATTTTGTAGAAAAATCATTCTAGCTTTCTTCCTAAGTTGAGCCGTTTTCAATGCGGTTCGTGTAATTCCAACTGCGGCTTCTTCGATTGGATTCTTCGAGAACAAATCCACATTAAAATCTCCTAACAGAAATGCTTATGTAGGCTCAAAGGTCTTATGCCAATCGTTTGACGGGTTCTCAATACCATAAGAGTCACAAACGGTATCAAGGAAATTAAAACAAAATGTATTATCCATGCATCTGGCTGCGCACATTATGTTTTATATCTCGGTATGGGGTATAGAATATTTATCAAATATTTGTAACGGAAAGAGCTGCCCATTAGAAATTCTCTAGTTTATAAATATTCTTAGCCAAAAAAATTAATTGCCATAGCGTAGTCTTAGCGTAGTGTGCTCCTACTTGCACCTGTCTACACCAATATATCGAACGTTACTGGAATGCGTGTTCGAAACCTAGCATTGCGTTCTACATTATTTTTAAATTACATTAATGATGGATTGTGAGGACACAGATATTAAAAATTATATCAATCGTTTCTTGTGAAAGACAATCTTTTTTCCAATTCGTGTCAACCTTAGTCATTACTTTACATATCAAGTAATATCTTGTCCATCTTCCTTTGCAGGAAAGACTTGAAAAAAATTTGAGCTGTTGCGGTTGGCTACCGTATGGTCTAGTGGTTAGAACGTCCAGCGTATACCGGAAAAAATCTAGGTTCGATCCCTTGTGTAGTAGAGCGTAAATTGTGCTCTGCTAGATATGAAATTTTCAAACGAGAGTAAGGTCGTAAGAACGGAGGCACGGTTTTAAATACACTTCTTTTTCTTTGCTCTTGCAGTGTTTTCAAATTTGCGAAAAATACGAATTTTTTTCCTCTCGAGGAAATTATTATTCCGTAGCAAACGTTTTCGGGAAACGCACCCTCCGTTATATGCCCGTTAGGTTCGTCTGTGTTTTAATTTGTCACACCCCTTAACCAAGTATAAAAGTATATCTTACGATCGTAAGATCTAGATATGCCCGAAAAGGTGCAATTTTGAGTGGAGTCTTAAGTCAAGTTCGAAAAAGACCGTAATTGAGTTACAAAAATTATTTCAAAATATTCTCGTCTTTAATTTTCATTTTCTATAACAGGTCCAAGTACAATATTTGGAACAAGTGTTATCGGAGCAGCATGAATAATCCCGATCAGTTCGGTTCGACGTGCTTGCTATTAAGACAGAGTTTCGCAAGTTCCACCCAAGTACGGTCCGCGTGAGTATTTAAGATCCGTCTTAAAGCGTCGTTTAGTAAGAAACTTGCTTGCCTTTTGATCATATTTATATTATTTTTTATATATGAAGCTTCTGTACAAATGCTCAGCTTAAGTATGGTTTACGCAGAGTCATAGTTTGTGTTTAGGTTACAATTTGAAACATACCCTACATTCTATTTACACTATATGTGCAGTGACCAGTGTATTGAGTGAATGATCTTTACTGTGTCTTGCAATCAAATATTTTGCAGACGGTAGGGGCGGGTATTAACAAGTTCGGGTCATGCTGCATGTAAATTTTAGTTTCCTAAACGATGGCTTGCGTATATCATTGTAATCAGAAAACGAGGTGAATTTGTTTATAAAATAAAGCTTTGGTTCGAATAATTTTTCAAAATCTTTAAGGAAGTTTTTAACTTTTTGTTTTTTTATTTTTTATTATAATTTGTTAAAAAAAAAAAAGCACTGAATGTTTTTTATCGTTTTAATATGTCGTCATCTTTTTGACGTTATCTCACTTAATATCTCGAAGTAATTTTACTTACACTGTTTGTGGGTGTACTGTTAGATTTTTCTTCCTCCATTACTGTCGCTTGGGTATTCATTTGATGTTTTAAACGTAAATTTTCTAAATCTGCTAAAGCATTTAATCCGGAAGGCATTGATATCGAATTACGGCGTAAATTATGAGGCAAAGGCAGCGATGGTGTTTCGTCGATATCATTGCGTGCGACGAGAGCAGTTTTTGGCGATATTGGCGCATCACCTAAACTCTCCGCATCTGATAGCGCTATCGTTAATGTGAGATCAACATTGCGTCTTAAGCTTAAAGACTTTTTACGAGTCCCTTGAGTATTTCTTAACGACTCTTCATAATAAACGTCTACATTATCGACATCATCAGCATATGGTATCATAGAATTAATCATGAAAGGAATTTGTTGCTCTTGTTCAGAATTTTCTGTTACTCTATCCATTTTTTAATAACAATTTTTAATTAAAGAACACAAGTGTTTTTGGTAACACATCACTTTCTTTTCTGCTCTCGATTTCACAAAAGCGAAAAAAAAAAGAAAAGTTGAAATAATAATAATTAAATTCCACTTAAATATATTTAAAAAAAAAAAAAAACAAAAAAAAAATTCTTTAAACTTAAGCACAACGCTTAAACAATTTGCCGTTGGTTGTGTTTCAAATGCTAGCCGTATAGCTTTTAACAAAGTCAGAGAGTGCTTGATGATAAACGAAAGCCATGCCGCGCTCATTGAGATTCGGACGATCATTATCGCTTGTTGTATAAGCTCAATAGCTTTAACTTGTGTTTGTGTTTGCATTTTTATGAATTACTGTCACCAATACCAATACATCGAGTATTTGCATGCTTACAATGCCTCCTGCATTCTCTTCTCTTCTCTTACCTTTAATAAAAATGTTGATACACGAGATTAATGATTAAATAACTCCTTCTCTAATCCCTACACTATTTATTTTGTTAACGCATAATTAAATTATTATTTATATATATATATATATCTATATATAAGTGAGTGTGTGTGTGTGTATATACATATATTTTATTGCTCATACGTAATGTGATTTTTCGAAAAAACTGTTTTTATAATTAATTCGTAATTAAAGCAAATCTTAACGGCTATAAAACAGTTTAGTGCAACTGTTCGACGTCTCAATGAAAAAACAAAAATGCACTAGACATGCAATAACTTTGAAAAGTTCGCCGAACTGCGAGAAGAAAGGCGAATGAAAATCAATATTTTGCTAAAATTTGTAACATCACTTAGGTTAATGAAATTTCATAAATGCTTTCGAGCGTAATTTCACCAACATTTACACCCCCTTTAAGCAAGTTTTCGGGTTTTATTTTTTCTTTTTGTTTTTTTGGTAATTGTGAATCTATAGATAAATTCATTGCTTTCATGGGGTTTTCATTATATAGAAATTCATTTTTACGCTTAATCTGTGATATTTTTCTCAAAATTTAATTGCAAAAAATCGTAGATTGATTTCTCAACTATTGCGTTGTTCAAAAAGTCCTAAAAGGGACGGGCAGACGGAGAGCCACATATAATTTGCTTTAAAATTGCACAAGAATGCGTCGGGCGCTTTTCATATTCGAACGGTCACTCAGGGAAGAGTTTCTCTGTACACGCAGAGACGATGATGACAAAGGATTATAGGTAGTAGACGTAGGAAAGAGAGAGTAGGTTTTTTTTGTACACAAGAACTTAGTATTTTATGTTACAACCCGATTTATAAAGCTAATATACTTTGAATTTTCGGTAGGGGAGGTGATAAAATATTGATAAGAAAATAATTTCGTCTTTTTTTAAAGTCAGTGCACTTACTTTTATCTGTCCGTTTGTAAAGCACTTAAGCATACACTTTAGAAGCTCTATTAAAACGGATGGACAGGGGGACGGACAGATTTATATGGGCACATCTTAAAATTTTACTTACTACACTACTACTACTCATATACATGGGTGTGTAAATACGAAACCGGAGCTTTTTTTTTGTATGCAAAAGATAAAATGCATATTATTTGAAGTGTTGTCCGTCGCTGGCTATACATTTGTTGCACTTTTGCGTGACAATTTTCGGATGCTAAAGCTTGAATAATCTGCCCCTTTTCTCACATCTTCGTACAAACCAAAGCCTTGCATCACATGTGCGCAATCAATGCGACCAGGCTTCACAATATGATTGTATGCATGTATGGATGATATGTAAAAAGGTGTTCTTGTCTTGCTTTCTTTGACATTGTGGCCCGTTTGCTGAACAGCGAGCCATTCAAATCGATTAATTGTTATTGGTAGTGTTTAAAATGGTTAATGAACCGTTGCACCAAATTCTAATATATCCTGTCCTTGTGGTCCTACCAAGCACAGAGTGTCGTCATTATGCTTTAACGATTCAGTCTTAAGACAGATCGCGAATGTTAGGCCTCGTTCAACTACTTTCTCTTGTGTTATCGTTCGGCCAAAGAGAAAATTTTATCGACGAACGCTCACTTTATATGGCGCAAAACGAAACGTGTTCCAAGCAAGGCTGTTATATGAAATTTGTGTTGTTGTAAATTGAAAATCATAATGTCAGGAAATGGGGCTAATTACGCGATTTGACTGCAACTACATTGATAGGTAGGAGTGTCTATGGACAAAATTTTACTTCAGATTTACACATCTGGTGTTTATATACGTTCTCGTTCCAAGAAGGTGCGCTTCTGGATGGGGTTCAATATTAAATGGCTTCAAAACGTGAGTACAAAGCCTCCCTACAATTTATGTCTGCATGCATAGCCTAGAAGGTAAGAATCGCGACTAACGAGGTATAGTAAGTCTTTACGTTGGTCGTGGTTATAGCGGATAGTTAGTCGGTAAAGGCATAACAACACCTACCGATTGGGCAGACACCCACTAGACTACGGCCACTATCGCCCTATACCTTTCTCTTGCTCCATATGTTTCTGACCGCCACCACGTTATGCGTACATCCCCTTTGCCTATAAGCCCTAAAGAATTTTTCTTAAACATGCATTAAACATGCGTTGTTGTTCTAACAAAGTGTGCTCTGCATCTTTTTGACACACTCTTTCTCTGAGACCAGAACTTCGAGAATATCACGAATCCGTAGAGCGTGTGTTCGTGTTGCGCTAATTTGATTCGGAGAAATACTTTGAATGTCTCATCTCACTAATTAATACTTTTGACGGTATATTACTCTGTGTGTGCATGTCCAGCTTCATTCTCTTATTACAGACACGAAAATATTAAAACATTTTCTTAACCCGTCTTTAGTGACGATTTTCGTCATTTTGGTATATTTTTATTAATAAATTTATTGTCCTTTAGAAGGTTGTATTCAGTCTTTTGATTTATTGCATCTTCTCAACCGATTCATAAAAAATAATGCAATAAAAATATTGTAATTTTTTCTGTTTGCTTTATTATGCTATCAATTGAAATGTTTTGCACGTTTCGTGCAAAGTAAATGTTTACATAATTATAACCTTCGCTACATTTTTGCAAAACAAAAAAATGAAAACGAAATCTATATCAATTGGCAAAATTTAAACGCAAGCCCACTTGATATTCTATACACATATTCTATAATCAATTGCATATACGACTAAGTACATATGTACAGATAAAGTATATAAAACTGCACACATACGTTAGGTGTAATAATTAATTGTACGGAATGTGTAAAGTTGAAGAGACCATAACACGTATAGAGGGATCGTATGACCAAATAAACGCCGTCGACGAGGAAATATATTTTCGCAATCTTTCAAGTAACGCAAGAGTATGGTCTCAATTGGACCCTCGTTTATGTTGACGTAAATATTTTAAGAATTTTTTTTGGTTATCCTTCCCTTGCTCTGCTCGGTGCAGACAAAGAACAAATAGGTGCAATAGTTGCAAACAATTCTAGCGACAATGCAAAGGATTCTAAACATCGCCTTTACTTGGCATACAATGCATGACATCACAAACTAAAAATGATTTTGTCATACATACAGCAAGACATGCTAGACGTTTTTCATTGATCACAATCTACTACTACGTGTAACGTTAGTCGATTGACCGGTTTGTGGAAACTCATACGAGCAAAAATACTTGGCCATGTAAAGTATTTGAAGCGAGTTGTGCAAGCGATTGATGCCTTTCAGTAACCTGAAAAGGTTCATTTCTTCCCGTAGAGATAGCAATTTAGTCGATAGGGTTTCGCTTTCACATGTAATCAGGTTAATATAGTCCTCCTGACATGATGACCCAGTGATTGTTTCCTTTCCCCATAGTTATAGGAATCGTTTTGATCCACTAAGAAGCCTTGAACATAGCTCTGCTCTAATTTACAAACTAGCAAACCGAACGTTCTGAAGCTTCTATCAGATCTGAATATTTGAAGCACTTGTAGTTTGAAAAATTAAAATTTCCCCTTATTTCTTGAACATTGTATCATTTCCTTTTTAAATAATCGTACTTGGAAGAGCTGGCCTTCATAGATTGACTGATTGATTTTCTTCTTCTTTCACTTATCTACTCTTTCTTCTTATTTTTCGGTGTGAAAAATGCATGCATGTCATTAATCAACGTAAACATCGATCTAAAGCATCCAGTTCACTTATGTAATGCACTCCAAAGATCTGCGTAACCTGCGTTCACAGTCTCTATGTCTCTATGGCGCTATTAAGAAAAATCTCTTTTGGTATGCCAATGGCTGGCGAAGAAGAAGAGCAACTTCTCATATTTCCGAAATGAAGAAAACATTTTCATTTTCATGGCTGGACGACATTCGGTGCAGAAAGTTTTCCATTTACAGCACATGCTCGATAGCCATGCCATTATCCGTTTCTGTATTCTGTGTTAAAAGGTTATGAAGGTTTCCCCCTAGAATTTATCATCAAGTTTGGCAAAAATCTTCATCCAACAATAACTAAAGTCTTTAATTGCCTAACAATTTCAATTAATCTGGAAAGAAATTTGCTTCACACATCAAAAGCATTGCTTGTAATGTTCTCAACGGATTAGATGAGTTTTTGAATTTATAAAGAAATTCAGTTTTCTTGTTTTTGTTTTTTTTGTTTTTGTAATCTAATAATGCAAGAAGAATATTTTCTCAAAGTTGCAAGTGAAATGGAGTAAAACTCCAGTAGGGAGACGTCCTCGACATTCATTTATTTATTTTCGTTGATTTGTCGCTCAATCACGAACTGTGTACTCAACCAGTAAGTAAGGAAGTATTTCATTTCATTTTTGGAATTGAGGTAAGCTTCTCGCGAATTATCCGGACAATCATGAAAATTTCTTTCTCGAAGGAGTCTTCTCTATAATCATGGCTCGAATACTAACTAAAATATATTGTTTAAATATTACCCTTAGGTGTGGTTAAAATTCTGGAGAAAACAATCTTTCCTTTCTTATAAAAAGAAAGAAGAAGAAGAAGAGTAGATACAATACGCTTTTCTTAACCCTCGAAGTCAATATAATACTTGTGTCGTTACGGACACCAACAACAACAATGGGAAGCGGCAAAAGGGGTCCTCAGATTTATAAAACGAACACAAGACGTCCGAAAAGGGGTCCTCAGATTTGTAAAACGAACACAAGACGTCCGACTAGTATTTGTTAAATCCACCAAATCGCATCTTTGCTTATCCTTTGGAAGTTCAGCGTGCAAAGCATTTCGACCATAAACTTGCCATGGCGTACGACATCGCGTACGAATTTCTCTTCTGACTTTTTTTATAATCCAAGATTGAAGTCTGCAAATGCATGCGATGTTGGAATCTGCAGAAAGTTTGATGTGTGAGACAGTAAGTATAGTATAGAACTGTGTGAAAAGTTACCGCTTTGTTTGGCCACTAAAAACGAATTTTCCCAACTTGCTTGTAGCGGTGGTGATGTATTTACTTATTTTGCTTATCGATTTAATGGAAAAGGCGTTAATATAATCAATCGTCAGTTGTGTTTTTCCGAAATTTTTGGTGTAATAAAAAATGTTCGCAAAATGGACTCGATAGCAGATAAGACTTAGAATGACTCGCAACGTATTAGAATCTCAATTCAAAATATTTGAAAAGGTTTCAAAATAATTTTTAATCACAATCTGTCAGCTTTGAGAGCCTTTGAGAAAATCTTATGCGGAAAGTTTTTCATTTAGAAGTATTTAATAAAAAAAACTCTCCTCGAAGGATTACTTATGACGGCCTACTACTACTATCAGATAGTGTGCGATGAGGATTTGGTAAAATCATAGCAATAAATCACTGTATGTAGAAATGTATATGCTGGCTGGCGCGTACTTAAAAAAAAAAAAGAAATGTTCTTCTTAAGCACTCAGTGAGGGTAGTGGATAGTGGATAGTGGATAGTAAGTAGCCCCCTCATGGACTGGCCATCATTAAGCTGGCACAGAAGATCTTATCCTTTCATTCGTTTTGACGCCATAGTCTACCTACAAATGATAAATAGTTTAGTAAAAGTTCTACAAGTCCCTAACTATTCGGCCGACTTGGGAATTATAGTTCACCCCGCTTGATGGTCAACATTACGCTTCGGATGTTGAAAGGCACATGCAACGGGGATCGATTGCAAAAGAGCATTCGTTTATATGATCTTTAAAAAAAAAAATCCCCTCAGCATTAATTGCTACACCTTGCACATAAGCATTTACTTATATGAACTGGAATACAAAGCAGTCTCGTTATTATAGATTTTGGTGTGAAACGATCTTAATTATAATGAATATAAAATAAATAAACACATTTCTTATGACTTTGCGATAACGACCAAACTTAAATAAAGTTCATAACAATAATAATCGGGCAACTTTTTCTTCCGAATGTATTTTTGATTTTTATAAAATAATAATAATTAATAAATCAAATTCAATAATTAAGAAATATTTGATTATTTGAATAAATGTTTGAGTTTGCAATGATTTGTATTTTTTTCATATATATTTATATTTGTTATTAATGCAATATCGATTAAGCATTAATTTTTAAATACAATAAAGCGATTGCTTTTTACTCCCACCATCGAGGATTGCGGGTATATTCCATTTGTCACAGTATTTGCAACACCCAGAAGGAAGATTCCGAGAGGCCACAATATATATATATATATATATATTCTTGATTAGTATCAAATTCTGACTAGCATGTCCGTCTGTCAGTCTATATAAGATCTGCAGTAAACATTCTTCTGCTCGCAACAATGAAGCTATCAGTCTCAAATTCGACGTTGGAAGTTCTTGCACGCAGATCGGTATTAAAAATGCTTCAAAGCGGTCAAAAGACACGCACACAGCTGCATTGCAACACAAACTGAGAACACCTTTGATTTTTGGATTTTTCAGTCATTTCGGTCATAAATTGCAACAGAAACAACGAGATACAACGATAAAAACTCCCACCTACGTATGTATATTTTATGGGTGCCAAGGGGGACCACTCCCTCGGATAAAACAGCGGATTGGCCCGGCCCGGCCTGGCCCTATTTTAGGACAAACCTGATAGTTATACGAAATTCATTCAGAGGAGAGCTAAACGGAATTTTCTTACTTATCACTTGTTATACTTACGGTTTGTTGATAAGTGGAATGTTCTCTATTTTGTTGTATGTCTTCGTGAAATCTCCATTTCTCTGAATCGCATGAATTTAAATTTGCAGGTAAGGAAATGCAATTTGTATCCAAACGATTGCTCGAATTATTGACATTAACTTTTTGTAGCGGCAATATTAACTCGTAGGGTTCGACTGACACGTATTCGTTATGACGGCTATGCAAATGAATTGTAATGGAAAGATCCGTACCTTTCGAATTCGCCGAACAAAATGTTTGCTCACAATCTGCCACATCGTTATCAGCGTAAGGAATATTTGTATTATCGTCGCTGTTGGATAATAAAGGCAATAACGAAGAACGTTGACTTGAATTACTCATTATTTTAGTTAATTAATAAAATATTTATTTCATATTTGTATTGAAGTGCACAAACGACTGTTGTGTGATTGATATTCTAAATATGTTCGTCCATTGAAATCCAGTTTTCTAAAGCAATCTTTTTTAAAATTCTTTTCTCATAATAATGTTAATTAAGTGAAATTTGCTATTAACGAGGGTTGTTTAGAAATTCCATTCATTGATTTAAATATTTGTGGCTTTGGCGTTCAACTTGAGTTTCTCTTCATTTACAATTTTCCCAAAATATCACGAAACAGAAGAAAAGAAATAAAATTTGCAAGACTTGCCTTTTTTCATATTAGCGGAACGTGTCATTCCAACTTATAATGCCGCTAATGGCCGTGTCTGTCCATCAATGCGTCCACATTATTATTATTTTTGGGTTTTCTTATACACGATGTAAGGAAGCGTTTTGTTTCCTTACTAATTATGACAACATAAATAACGATAAGACAGACATAAGGATAGGCAAACAAACAAACATTACGAGAGAAAAAAAGTAGCTTATAAAGTTGTGCATGTATTCCATATGAAGGCATGCTTAACGGTCTATATAAAATCATTCGATTTAGTACCTAAGCCAGCAATAACAATAAAATATACACAAGGATAGCATTAGAATACAAGCAAAGCTGGGATGATAGCATGGTTGCAAGCAAACATGTTTGATCAGACCTCAGCTAGCATAAGAGTATCATTACAACACACATGCAAGTAGGTATTAAGATTGTAACGTAACTATAGACAAAACATCGATGTAACGGGCCAGTGATGGTGATCGCGACTATATTCCAACGACATGTCGAACAAACAAAGTGTCATGCAACTCATACCAATGTCGGTTGCACTGCAACCTCGACACTTTTAGGACTGTTTAGGACTGTTTAGGACTGTCTAAGACTGTTTTATAGAGTTTTATTTTGAGTACAGAAGTGACTACAGAAGTGTTTAGGACTGTCGAAGACTGTGTCAGTCGTGTTATAGCAGCCAGAGGTAAGTGAACACGGACTACATAATTAGTGACGTTACCGATAGGGTTTTTTTGACTTTACTGATAGGATATGGCTGGCTTAGCTTAGTCGTCATCCCTGAATAACCGATACACACTCTCTTCAGCGACATGAAACGGCCGAGGTTGGCTGCTATAACACCCGCGGCGTATTGTTTTTGTTTTCAGAGAAAATCTCGCGATACGGAAGACGGTAGAAAATATATATAATAACGATCGTCCAAAAAAAGGCGTTAAACGAGAGTCGGGTCACCACGCTGGTTTCTCCACCTCCCCCTTAAAAAGAAAAATCGCTGTTAAACAAAGAAAATTTTGAATATAGAAAAGAAAAAGTAAATCACTGTCAAATAATAATAAATTCGAATATTAATCACCAATCCGGAGGTCCAAGTTATTATTATTATGAATTTCTTGGAAGGAGTCCTGGTGGAGCCCTAAGCTTATCCTGCCCCAAGAAGACTCGTTACAACGAAAATTGGGATAGAAGATAAAGTTTCAAAATTGATGATATCCGTTAACTGAAACAAACTACTAATACCGCAGATATTTTGATTAACTGATCGGTTTCACATCTACCTCAACGTCCACGATTAAAATGAATTTCAAATGTTAGATGCATATGTTCTACGGCCTAATAATGCGTTGAAATGTTTATTTGTTTCAATTTTTCGCAATATACGAGATTTGGCTCGCAATACGCAACAGGGGCTTCGTGAGCGGGATGATACACTTTGTGATTTCGCAAGTAAATGTAAATGAGACACACTTCTGATTGAGACGTGGATCAAAAAAAATTGTTTTTTTTTTTTCAATATACTATTTGGACCTTGCCATTATTCGTAGAATACGACATTGTTCAAAAGTCCTCCATGGGACATCTTACAGGTCAGGGGTAATTTTCTATGTTGGAGCATAACTTGACGAGTTCATTTTCAAAGCTTCAAGAGTTTGAGCAGTGTTCGCGTAAACTCGATCCCCCCAAAAAAAAGTACGGTATTCAGAGATCGCACGGTCTTGATGACCAATTCACATCACCAAAACATGACGTCACACATCCGGGAGATTTCGTGCGCTATAATGCCAAAAAGGGGCGTGTTGTGTGCCTTGGGGCATCTTGCAACCAAATAATCGTGAATGTCTTCGATGTCATGCAAAAAAAAAAAGAATCGGAAGTCGTATAGTTGTAGTGATCGAAATTGCAGGTTTACGTTCCACCCTCGTTCGTGAATGCCAGACCAAAGACCAGAAAGCGCCATACAATGACTTTTTAGGAATGCGACGGCTTTTCCGCAGTTACCTATGGATTTCTACTGCTGCACATGCGACAATGCAAGATGCTTGTTAACATACCCACTAGGCGGAGAATGAGCCTAAAGGGAAATGCATGAAACGTACCTGCTATACAATCAAAATTTTTTTTGTAAGGTATTACTATTTTAACACGTGCAGTGGTTATTAAACGATCCATAATGGCAAACGTTATGTTAAACATACGATACTTTGGATGACAGTTCCGTTCTACATAAGTTACTGAGATAGGATTGCGGAATCCGATCCACGAAATGGAAAACCGACACAACTGCTAACTAAGGTGTTGAGTTACTTAAGAAAAAAATGTTTTGGGAGGGTGAGTGAAGGGGGAGGTATAGGAGGAAAATAATCGCAGCTTAGTGGATGTGCGCCCAACCGGTAAGCGTTATGCCTTAACCGACTCAGCAGTCACTACAGCTATGACAAAAGTAAACGGTATCGCACTTGAGATTTGAAACCACGAACACTGACTTGGTAGTCGGAATTCTTACATATTTGGCTATCACGCTTACAAAAAAAAAGAAGAGATATATATATATATACACGAGACTTTTCACGAACGGCGGCTCTCCGCACGCAACGGAGGCTCTGTAAGTTCATACATTTTCGATTAGAGAAAGATTCTGTGTCGATTTAGAGAAGTCCGCTTGTTCATATATCCCTCTGGCAGCCTAATAGGTGTTCATCTATCTTTTGCCCACAATGGCAACTAATAAGATACATAGCTAACTTTTTGCGTGTATGTTCTTGGCCGATCGCTAGTCTGAAAAGCCTTGCATTGCTCCCAACCGTAACCATAAAAGTCAGAAAGCTACATGCAGAAGAGGAAGCTATAAATACCTTGCAAGACTATTTAAGAGCGATAAGATGGTTAACTAATACGCCCGCAAATAATAAAATATTTTGAAATTGTTTCGTGTATATTAGTAAAAGGTTCAAGCCCAGCTCTGTTCCACTTTTCATCCCCTTTGTGTCCTTCTTTTTTAGCTTTTCAACTAATACGTAACGTATCTCCAAAGTTAAAGCACTTAACTAAAAGTACTTATACTAGATTTTTATTTTTCTCGACGAATGGATGGGTGAACTTGACTAAAGTTACTCCCAAACTTACTCTGATATATATCAGAGAACATCGTGCTTTGTGGATTCGAAAAACGATATTAGTAAGTAATAAAAGGCAATAATAAAACAAATATTTCCACTCCGCCTCTGTTCTCTCTTTTCATTATACTGCCTATCGAATGACTTTTGGAAATGCGCTAAAGATTAAAAGATTTCAAAACTAGAAATTAGATTAGAAAACCAGCGTAACGCTTTCCCAATTGATTTAGGGATTGCCACGACTATGACTGTTTTTTAATAGATTTCCCAAAAGCTTTCGAAGCCTCACCAAATAAATATTTTTCGTTTTGATTTGTATTAAAAACTAAACGGCAAGAGATGAATATGGATTTTTTTTTATCTTAGGCATCGGTCCACATGTCGTTTCTATTTACAAATGATTTCATATGAGTGATCGATTGGCTCTGATCGTTTGGAAACATTCAATATTCGTGGGACACCAATTTTTAGCCATTTTCCATGAAAAACTGCTCTTATTTCAACAATAACACGAATACTCTTGCAAGATAGTAATCGAATAGTTTAACATAACCTCAAAGAAAAAAGTCCCATTGAGTTATATCGCATGATTTTGGTGGCAAGCTGACACTTTATTGAAACTCTTTTATCGTCCCCCTTATCGTCGAAACGATCAAATTCGTACCACAAAAAATCCGTAAGCATGTTTCTCTAGCTCTCTCGTGTCTCCTTTGATGGTAACTGCAATTCCGTTTGCGTGTTGAAAAATGACATTTCCAGCTCACCAATCACAGCTTAAAATCAATTTTTAACCACTGAGAGGTCGGTTAGGAACATCAGATTGGTTTTCTTTACACCGAAAGGCTAACATTCTTTATTTGCGAAGCGTAACCGCGGGTACGTTATGTTCGTAATCAGTTTTAACGATTTCTGATCACGATAAATGATCACTAAGTTCAAATAATATTATGAAAAAAACTCATGGAACGGAATCATAAAATGGACGACATAAACAAGTTTAGCTTTTCTTACTTTGGTCACTTATACTGCACAACTTATTTCTTAGAGTACATGGGCATTATGCGTGACGTTCGTTATTTACGTTAATTACTTTTGATCAAGAACAAGATTTAATATCTTACTGGCTTAAGTGATGCCCTGTAAAAAAATAAATTAGATAAGCTAACAGAAAAAAACGTTAACATATATAGAAACGTTGTTATCATAATAGTCGAGTGTTTCGTCTTCTCTTCTGTGAATGGAAATTATCTCTCTTCCTACCTCTACCTAAGTAACAAATTTTCTTAAAATATATTAAAAATATAAAGGAGTCGTCCGTCACATTGGTCATAAGATCTTTAAAGGCTACGATCCGAATTGTCGCAAATATTTTGACGATAATACTTGAAACGATAAAAGAAATGACTTAACGCATTTATATGTATTTAATTTACTCAAGGTTAGCGCAATACGCTTACGTTAGACGCAGAGTGCAATGAGAGTAAAATATTTAACATTTTTGTTTTAATAGATAACTGAGACTGGCGTGAAGTTAACCCACTGTACGTAGCCCACATTTTTGTCTTTGCTAAAAGGTGGTCGGTCTATCTTCACACCTGGTTCGCGCCTAAGCTAAGGCAATCGATAATTGACAGACATTGAAAGAACAACACAATGATGAGAAAAAAACGAAAATAAATAATAAAAATAAAAACTACCAACCGGCGGCCTAAATAAAAAAGAAGAAGAGAAGATGTTATAAGAAATGAAAATTTTTATTATTTATACCATATAGCGTATGTATAAAATTGGCGAAAATTTACAATACACTGAAAGTTTGAATTGAAGTTTTGCAAATGCGATTTTCACTACTATGCGTAGGCCCCTTGACTACCGAAATCGCTCCAAACATGTCCTGTGCATATTATAAAATAGAACGAGGTCCCTCTTTATAATTTCTGGGATCGGTCCAACCTTCCACGATTTCACAAGTAGCACAACTGCATTAAGCGGAGTGATGTAGGGCCGTGCCCCACTGTAGTGTTTTTATAGCCATCACCCAAGGATGAAAGGATCAATGAAGGATGTTGTCAAAATATCTGCAACGGCCATCAGAAAGTTTCAGACACCCCAGAGAGGATGTATATTCTTAATCAGCATCAAATTCTAAATTGATTTAAGCACGTCCGTCTGTATTATGTCTGTTATAAACGAAAATGAAGATATCGGTATCAAATTTTTCTAAAACATTGGAGGTTCTGGCACGCAAGCTGCTGTTGGAAGTGAGCCAAATCGACCGAAGCACGCGCTTACAATAGTACATAAAGTGAGGACATCCCTGTTGCTCAAGAGGTATAAAAAACTGTGGTTTTACTCATTACTCATAAACTTCAACAGATAAATCTACGAAAATTTGAACGCACATTCCACGGTCGATGGTGTACTATCTGTACAAAAATGGAACGTGAATGGAATGGTAACAAAATTTAATTTTTTTTTTTTCAATACCTTTTTAATGTGCAGAAGTATGCTTCGAAAGCCCCATAAAGTATACGAATTCTTAGCCAGTTTCAAATATGGGATGCACCTCATCATCTGTTCGTCCGCGCAAGTGTTTAGTATCTTTGGTAAATGTTCTCACGTTCGCAAAAACGAAGATAACGCCTACAAGCTTGTAGAACGATTTGAAAATGACCCAAACTGGTCAAAGGGCACGCCTAGAGCGGCCACACACCTATGCAACAAAAATTGCGAAAATCTTTGATTTCCGCGTTGTTTGGTTGTTACTCATATTGTACAACACATACACCATCTGAATTTCCGCTTTTATTCTGCAAAGGGGAAAAGTCAGTCATGTCCATCCAATATTATTGAGCATAAAAATTTGATTCTTTTACATGTTTTTTGAAATTACGCTGATGGGTATAAAAGATTCGGTCACCACCGAATACATTTTTCTTTTTTGTTTTATTTTTTTAAATTTTTTTTTTTCTTTTTGCTTCGGCTTCGCCATTCATAAAAAGGCTGTGCACCATTTATCTAGACAGCTTCATACCGACCAACAACTTAATAGATTTATTTTTACTTAACTAGATTGTTTTCTTTTTAACTAGAAACACGACACACATTAATCTGAATAAAATGCCACCGCAAATATTAAGATTACAATATATTTAAGCATACAAAGATACAACTGTTTGTTTACAAGTGTATCGACGTATTGTTTGCTTTGTTAAAAAAAAAAAAATTCCCTGTTAGCGTTGTTTGTTTATGTTTTATTTTTTTCATTTTAAGATAATTAAATGCAAATGAAATTATAAGTGTTTATATAAGGGTATAATAGCTAATTAAGAATATTTATATGTGTGCTTTACCTTTGCGTAGGTTTAATAGAATTTAAATATTTGCAGTTTTCATGCTCAGTACGCATTAGTTACAGTGAAATTATCAGATATTTGTGTAAAACATTTGAAATGAAAACAAAACACACACACGCACACATTTCATCGTGACTTCAGAGAATTAATATTAGCATTTTTTATAGGGTCATCCGTTTTATGGTTTGGAAAATAAACGTAAATAAAATGCAACTGAGATTTGGATCAAATGCTTTTTCATCTATCTTGCCATTATTTGTGCAACGCAATACATAAGTTAGGTGTACAGTGTAGACAGAAATTTTTCAAGCTGATTACAAGAACAATGAATCCACGAAGTTCGTACTAAGTTGAGAAATGGTTTCGTATGCATTGATGATCTCCCCTCAGCTATTGAATCTTCCCAACCCTAATCTCTAGATGGGTGACGACAAACTCCTCTCTTGCGTGTTAATTAATTTGGATACTAAATCATATCTCTCTCTTCCAAGCTGCCTTTAAGGAACTTGGCGTTGTTTTAATTTCTTAAGATTAAATCAAAGGAAATGTAAGAAGCTGTCATTTTCGAGGCGAAATGTGTTCGGAAAGGAATATTTTCTTGGCTGAGTTAGGTCGGAGAATGTGGGCTCATTTCTGGATGTAGGTGTCTGGTCCGATCATAGACTTCGATTCAATTTCCACGTTGAACATTCTGTGAGTAAAGCTAGATCAGTGCTAAGCTTTATCAAACGCTGGTCAAAGGAATTTGATAATCCATGACTGTGTGTCAGCTTAATACGGCCTGTGTTGGAACACGCCTCGATCGTATGGTTACGTTCGTATCATTGCCTTGTGAATAACATAGAATCACTGTAGCAGCAATTTCTGCCTTATGATCTAAGAAATTTGGTTTGGGATGCACGTGGGAGCGGTATTAGGCATTACTGTCATGATAAAGTGGCCTCATCGACTCGTCGGTTTTGTTAAGTGAGGACAATTTTAATGTTCCTATCGTCCCGGCAAGCGTCTAACATAGCCAATGCAGTTTAAATTACGAAGCTGCTCTGTAATAGTTTGAAGCTAGGTTCATAACCTAATTCCTGTTGCTGTCATGAAGACTTTTATTCCCAATGTCCGTGCACTGCCTACGTCCTTCTTCAATTTCAAATTCTTTTAACTAACTGCGCTCCATCAACGTACTGATTCCCGCTTACGCGGAGCACTCTGAAGTGATGTAGTTTTCTCGCTGATTAGTGGGTCGGTTTGATGCATAATGATGTTCACATAGTTTATTTTTTATATGTACATATAAATTTTCGTAGTTTTAAGTTCTTTTCCACTTTAATTGTAACTAGGTTAGGTCTGTAATTGTATGGATTGCGTAGTTTAGCTGAATCTTCACTGTAGCTGAAGTTTGTATTTATAAATAAATAAATAAATAAAGAAATTGGGTCCCTTTAGTGGGCAGAACACCCACATGCTGTTCTTAAAAGACGTGTACGTGCAAAGAAATTAACTTTTAGGTGTGTCTTGTGGCCTGAAAATGTCATTCCTGAAGTTATCGTCAAAGGAGAACGCTACAGAAATGATTGACGACCTCGACGACATGGACTTTTCAATTTGGTCTTATTTAGGAGCAACGGCTTACACTAATAAACTACTAGCTAATATTATTTGTGTTAATGGTGAAATAAGAGCGGAACTATGTGGACAAGCGGCAGAAATTGGTGTTCCAGGATTGAATGTTCGGAGTAGTCCAAAGGCAGTCATTTACATGAAATGAAAGCCATGATGACACCTTTCGCCATTTAGCCTTCGCTACATATTGAAGAAAAAGAAGAAGAAGAAAGCGCTTATTCGATGACCTTGTAATATTTATTCTGGCAAAACCGGATGAAATTGGACAGCATTTAGATGACAAAAATCTTCAAGGGGGGCTATCTGTTATGCATTAACTCTTCTATGTCTTGTAGGATTGCGATTGATTTGATTTTTGCTAGTTAATTAAGATATCATATCAATTATCATATCAACTATGATAAGTAAGGGAGGAAGTCGCATCCACCCTCTTTTTCATGCTTACTTACTTATAGTTCTTTGTTTATTGTACGAATGGATCGCGCTTGCATTTGCATACACTCTTGGAGTGTTCTCATAAATGCTTACATCAATTTATAAATTATTCTACCTGCAGCAGGCATAACTAGAAACGTACAATGCAAGGTGGTATGCGCCTTTTAACGAAGATTATACACCGTGAATAAAACAAGCACTTAACCAGCGCTCCAGAAGGAAAGATTTTTACTAAGTACTGACTTCCCTGAAGCGATCTGTATTTACCTCATTTATGCCTTTGTGCAGAAACGTGCAACCGTGCGCTAAGCCCAAGCATTTATTTGAACACACAATTCCAAAAAAAAAAAAAAAAAAATAGCTTAATAGTCAGCTCAGCGTTGAGTTAGATGATAGGCTCTTGAAAAGGCCATATAAGCTGAATTGTGGATGCGGTCGTTAGTGCTCACATCGCGAGACTATCTCCGAATACTATCACTATTTCAAACAAAATGGTACAGAAACTGCCACGCAACCGAAAGAACGTTAATCTCTGATTATCAATAGCGACCGATAGACGACCTTTTGAAAAATCCCAAGACATCACGTTCGCGACTATTACTTATAAACGAAAACTTGCAAAAATTGGTGGTTCATACTGAGGTAGTTTTAGTTTCTTCTAGATTGTGGGCGTGTATGTGAACAGATCCTATTTTAATTTCATATTTTGAAGCGGTCAAGGAATGCTTATGCCAAACTTCAGCCTTCTCTCTTCATTTTTTGACTGTAACGATGCATAAAAATTACTCGCCGAATTAACGGGGATTTGTGGATATAGATATAAAACGGCTAGAAATGAAAATTGGCGTATTTGCGAGTTTAAGGCGGGAGAGTTTTAGTTTCAACATTACGACAATGCACTTCCCGGACTGCGTTGACAGAGATTCAATTCATATCGTTTCTCAACCGTCCTACTCTTCTCTCCTTGATTTAGGCCCGCATGACTTTTGGTTATATTCAGAATTCAATTAACTGTTCTTGCGGCGTCATTTTATCCCGTTTAAAGAATTGAGCCGAAACAAGTAAGAAAATTATGTTCGGTCGTGACCGAACCTCTTATACCCATCACCGTCATCCTAAAAAAGACAAAAAAAAGTAAAGGAACTAAATTTCATGGTTTATTATTTGGAGTGGGCGAGGCTAACTTTTCCATTTTCGAAATAAAAGCTTTTGTCACATAGGCGAGTGGACGTTGTCTCCGTGTTCCTTGAAAAGTTTGCGCCATTTTCATACTTTTTTGCAAATTTGTAGGCGATATCTTCATTTTGGCGTCCGGGAGAAGGTTTACGACGAATACTACACACTTGCGCAACCGGACAGAAGGACAGACGAACAACCGGATATGTTTAGGTGCATTCCAAATTTGAAACTGCCTAAAAATAAATATATTTTATGAAATTTTCGAACTATGCTTCTGCACGTTATAAAGGTTTTGAAAAAAAAATAAATTTTGATACATTATAATATTGGGGAGGCGTGGTCAATGTTTTTCCATTTTTGTACAGATACTACACCATCGCCCGTGGAATTGGGCGTTTAAATTTTTGTAGATTTATCTTTTCTCAGTTTACGTGGTATTGTGGGCGTGTCCTTTGACCGATTTCGTCCATTTTCAATGCTCACGTGCGTGTACGAACTTCCAACCTTTTTGGCAAATTTGAAAGGACATTAAAGTTTTACTTTAAAAATAGAAAAACTCAGTCGCGTCCACTCCATGAAAATTTTGTTCTTTTACCTTTTTTGTCTTATTTAGGATAACGCTATAAAAAATTCGGTCACGACCGACTATAATTTTCTTACGTGTTAACAAGTCGTAGTAGATACCATTGCCGTACAAAAAAAAAGTGTTCGTTCCAAGTAATAGAGTCTTTGCTGATAAGTACCGATAGACTCTAACTAGGCGATGTTAGTATTCTAGTATTCCAGTATTCTAGTATTAGTCTATTAGTCTATTAGAAACTTTCAATACAAAATGTTATAGGCCATGAAAGCAAACTACGTAAGTGAAGCTTCATCAAAACGACCTTTGAACGGATGGGAGCCTAAGAGAGATTCGAAAAGTGTTAGTGCTGCTGCCAAGTGCCTGTAGAGTGTAAATCCATTGATTCTGAGCTTGACAATTGCACCAAGATAAGTACGTTCTAAGAAAAAAGGCGGGAGTGCGAGTAAAAATATATAAACATAACGTGGTCTTGGGATTGGTTTCTTTCCATAATTTATCTGCAGCCATCCATACAGTCTGCTTCAAAAATCTTACAATTAGTTAAATGCTTTTGTAACATTCCGAGGGCTTTCTTCCAAGGCTCTTGGACTACATGTCAAAATCCTCAAAGTATACTTCAGTTTTCATAATGATCGCCTTATTTGATTATCTTTGTCCCTAGAGTATACTTTTAAGTATCCTTTCATAAACAGGTAATAATCGGTGTGGGTCAGACCTGAAGAATATTGTAAGCGTAACTACAGTTCCAATTTCAATTCACACAATTTTTTCAATAATCCGAATCAGTGACACGTCGACGTCTTTGCTCCATTTTAAATGGACGCAGCAGTCATTCGCATAAGAGCGTTCTTGTGCCCAAATTTTCATGCAAAATATTGAATACATTCTCGTTTGCTAACTTTAAAGAGGCAGCCATTTCTTGCAACTTCACTCGTCGATCATTGAGAATAATTGTTACGATATTTTTTAATCAACTCTTTTGGATATCTGTTTGGATCTCGTTTGAAAATAGAAATTCACAGACAAGTTGCGATTTTCAGCGGACAAGATTTACAATAATACCTTTCAGGTCAATGGTGAGTTTGAACGGTAAATTTCCCATCGTAAAGCAATGAGTAATCAACTCGCGAATTTCGAATTTCGTCATTCTTTTGAAAGTAAGGTAAACAGAATAATCTTTGCATCAATCCCCGGAGTTATAGTAGTTTTCATTTTTTTTTTTTTTCTTTTAGTAGATGCCCGGGGATAATTCTGGATAGCAAACTGAACTTTGATATGCACTTGGACAGTAGCTCTGCGAAAATATGTCTTACGCTAGGGAAATTATACAATCTGAACCTGCGATTACCAGTACAAGTTAAATGTGCCATTAACTACGCTATTGAAGCGTTTTCGGGTTGCCCCGCGTATAGTGCTTTGCTTGTAAAGCGAAACTCAGAGAGCATGAATCTTCTTTCGTTCACATACTTTTCTCAAATTTTCTCTCTACTACTACGTAAAAGTCTTTCTATCTATAAAGTCTTTCTATAAAGTCTATAAAGTCTTTCAATTACAAGCGCCCAATCTCTTAATCGAAAGACTACAATTTTCTAGGGCAAAAGGGGCCCATTTATATTAATACCGTGCATATGTAACTCTGTGACTGAAGATTCGTTCAATGCTTGTTCAGCTCGATACTGGAGTGCACCGCCGTTGGCGTCGAGATCCTCTGATGACTGCGGAAATGCTTTTAGGGGAAAATTGGCTTCAGTCAGTGAATACGTGATTGCGTTTGATAAGAGCAGTTGAGAGCAAATTGACACGATTTATACTAATGGAACTATGTATGTTTGCCTATGACTTTGTAGCTACTGATAAATTTAAATACAAAGAGAAAAGTTTTTTAAACCTTAACGATTAAACGTCACTATCTGCCTTATCGTAGATCGTTGATTACTGAGGAGAATATGTGAAATCTTGTCGGCAAATAATTACCAATGTCTCCACCACTGTCTTTCAATCATTTTTAGAATACAAAATTTGCAAACTATCTTCACTGATCGCATACTTTACAGAATCTCGGAACAAAAGTGATTGGAATGTAATCAATGCATACGCTCTGTTCAAAGATAACAAAAGCATTGTTAAGTTTTTCTAACAGTATGTGCAGATCCCTGGGTGGTGTTAAAACAACCCCCATGTTACATACTACTACTCGTCTGCAAAAGTGAATACCGCTTCACCTTTATTTATTTCTTTTTCTTTAACTGGCTAACCCATCTACCTATAGATTTTAAGGACAAAGGAACTGATTAGAAAAAACAAAGGGGGAAAAGAGTGATTAGTGTTTGCGTATGTTAAGTACGTTTAAACATGTACAGCGACAAGAAAGGCAACTGCAGGGGAATTGTTCCAAAGGCGGGCAGTGGGATTAAAGAACTAGGGGTCGCTGAAGTGTGCGCTACGGGCAACTCTAGGACACGGGAATGTGCACGATAAGAATATCGATTCGTTCTGATAAACGACTTGCTTAGTGAACAAATTTTCTTTTAGCTCTGGCGAAAATTTCCCGGGGAAATGCCTTCACATAAACACAATGAACCGACCATTCGTAAACTCTTTTCATCCGTGAGAGTTTTGGAGTACGTTAAATTGTTAAGACAATTTTGTAAAGGGTTGCGCTTCGGAAATAAATAAATTGAAAAAAATATGATTTGTCCTCGTAAAGCAGTTCCTTATTTAGTTTGTTTCTTCAAACCTATGTCATTTACGATATTAAAGGTTTACCTCAAATTTTCCTTGGCAATCTTTGACAAAGCCTAGTAAATTAAAACAGAATTGCTGACTAACGTGCGTCTCAAATCCTGAATGTAACGGTTATGCACCGTTTCTGTAATGAGCAGAAGCCCGTGTTAAGGCTGGTCCAAGGACGCCTTAACTAAATTGATGGAAAATCATTATCGCGCGAATTACGCCGTCATCCGACACAGCTACGTTGTCACGTCAGCCAACACCGGCACGAACATAACCAACACCGGATGCAGACGGAATTTGCGTTAAGACCGCGTCATTTTTAATTAGTAGCGTTTCCCAATGCAACTTTCATCAGCATAGTTTAATGCCTTTTTTTAAATACATATAGAAAATTAAAAATATAGTAACATTATCAATATTATAATTAAGCTGACCGTAAAGTAGTAAGTAAATGATTTTCTTTCTCTTCCGATCGAACAAGATTTTAAGTCGCGTAAGGTAATGTTCATGCGCATGTGTACTATTAAATCATGATGTCTACGATTTACTTCTCGATCACCTTTATAGGAAAAATTTCCCGGCGAAGAATCCCAATGTGGGCACGACATGCAATGGCAGCCGCCATGTCTCATATAAAAGGATAACGAACTCGATTAGTCGTATCTTTTAAGGAAAAGCATTTAGAAGTCTTGGGTTTTTATTTACTGTGAAAAATATTTATTTAGATTAATTTTGTATAAAAAAGAAAGAAAAAAAATACAATACAATAATTTAGTAATACATACAATTGAATAAAATATAAAGTGATTGTTGTTGTGAATAAGAGAAAAAAGAAAAAAAATTAAACAAAAAAAAAATAGAAAATAGTTCTCATAGATTATTATGCAAAAAATGTTCTTTTGCTCTGGACTTTTAATTAATTTTATTTTTTTATTTATATATTGCACCGAAATTTCTTAACTCTACATGAAATTTGTTTCTCAAGTTTTATTTCTCGATTTGTTAAACAATTGATACGAAAGTGGGTGGCTAACTAGCCGACCTCAATACGTTGGAAAGCATTTTTATAAAACAAATAAAACAAATAAAATAGAAAGAATTTGTATTTAATTTTAACTAAAAAGGAAACTATTTTTATTTCGCCGCCATTCACTTTTTGATGTTTAAAGATCAAAAGCAAATAACTCTAAAATGCATTTGCGTATAAAAATTAAATCGTAAAATGTATTTACGAAAACAAAAATAAATGTATTCGATTTTCATAACATATATAAAGAAAGCGAATACATTCGATTAACGGAATCATTTTAAACATTTTATTATATATTGGAATTGTCATCTTTCTCATCTCACTCGTCTCGTGCGATATACGATTCCTCGCTTCACTTGCATATGGGCTTATGGTTTCCCCGTTTTAAACTAAACTCAGTCTGCTATTGGTTTTCCTTAATTGAGCTCGCCACGGTATAATATTTTCATTATCGGCATCAACATGATGCTGTTGATGTTGCTGTTGCTGTTGCTGTTGCTGTTGTGATTCATTAGGATTGTCAACGCCATGACCATTAGTAGTAATACCATTTTGACCGTAACCTTGTGAATTTTCTTTATTATTATTGTTATTGTTATTGTTATTAGTCATATTGCCAGAGAATATGTCGGCTGCACAAGAAACCATCGAAATATTATCGATGGACATTGCTCGATTTTTCAAACGCCAAGTATCCGCTATTCGATTGTTTTCTTCCACCTTGGGTGTATAAATTGTTGCCCTAAATATTGTAATATAATAAAATAAATAAAAATCTGTTCAAATTTTGCCCGATCATTATAAACTAACTTAAGCTTATTTTCAGTTTCCTCGCGACGGGCCAACAAGTCTCGTTTCCATTGCGGTATCTGAGATAATCTTCGATTTTCGGCCTCTTTAGCCATACGCTCTTCGAATTCTTTTTTAGCTTTTTCAGCCGCTTTCTTAGCCATCATTTGCCTCTTCCAATCGGGTATGATATTCCCAGCTTGATCTCTTTCCGGTATCTGAAAATATATCTTTGACAATTTATGAAAAGTCCGCTATTGATATGCAAGCGAAATCGTCACTTATTAGCTAAACTCACTTGATCGACATAATTGGATGCCGTAAATTGTTTCGTTATTTCGGAATAATGTTCCGAATCGAAACGATTTGCCATTTGCTTTTCAACTTTCATTTTCTTAATCCCCGGTATATCCTTAGAGATTTTAAGTTCAGCTATTAAATCGCTTTTCAAATAAGTATCTGTTGTTGAGGATAAGCACTGCATGCTGAGACTACGTGCTGGCATTTGATACGGTTTTGGTATCTTTTGAGTATCGGTACGACGCAACTATTGATTGGGAGATAATTCATATTTGATAATAAAATTTTTATTTTTTTTTTTATTTTTTATTTCCTATTTTATTTAAAAATAACTCACTTGAACACTATTCAAATCCTGTATAGAGATGGCTGAGAGGGGCTGATGCTGTTTTCGTATAGTTGTGTCTGTATGATGGCTCTGCGTATGGGTATTTATTGATTTTGAATTATGATGGCGATCGTTATTCTGTATGGTGTTATGATGAGTTAGCGGTGTTAAAGGCAATGGGGGAGGAGGCGGTGGCTTGGGCGGTTCAATCGTAGTCGAATGCTGGTTAGTCACTTGTATTTGCATATAATCTTCAGTATCAGTCGACCTAAAATGATAAAAATAAACATGCCTTTTGATTCAAATAGAAGAAGAAGAAGAACAAAAATTTCATATTCCTTGGATAAAATAATTAGTGTTCGTGTTCGAATTTTTGCAGCATTATTAAACAGCAGGTATAGAGTTACAGAAAGATTTTGGGGCGTCGTGAAAGTATGTCCATGCAATCTTTGGCAAATGATACGTCATTTTAATTTCAGCATAGAAATAAATGAATTTCTAAATAACTGTAGTTAGCAGTTTCAAGATCTGTTCGCTATTGAGCATCTATCTACTAATCAACTTGGATCGTTTTTGTTACTGGAAGAACCTAAGTAAGCTGTTGAAGTTTTTTGCCGCATCTTATAAATTTTCGAATAAAATTTTTTTTATATTTTCACTCGCCTATGCGTTACATCGTTCAAGATAAGCTTTCCTTTTACTACATCTATCATTGCAGTGCAATTAGACTGCATTAGACGCTATGCTATTTGCAATAAAAGTCTATGAAGGTTATGTGGATGTGCATAACGCTTAACAAGTTCTGAGGGTGGCCCACCTTTTCATATACCAACCGCTTTAGGTCTATTATCTGAATCGATTTAAACCTCTCTGTTCTTTTCTCTATTCGAAGACATATACATATATATATATATATATGTATATATATATGTATGGATGTATGTATATATGTATATATTTATGTATATGTATATGTATTTTTTTTTTGTGCTCATTCTCTGTAAATTAGTAAGACAGTGATTTTTGACGGTTCTTTTAAGCTGTTTTGGGAGCATCGCATTCATTTTAAAATTGCATGTAGAGATCCAGTGCCTAAGTGTGCTCAGTTTCACCTTTTTATCTCAACTTTTATGACGATGAGTTTCTCGACAAGAGAAGATGGATACAAAGTCTTTTATTTGCGTTTCATTTATTATAACAAAGCCGTAACACCTCCCTCCTAAATCGGTGCTTTCTCTGCATTTTACCACCTGGACAATGTCGCAACAATGAGCCTCGATTTTGTGAACTAGTGAGGTAGAAGTCAGAGAAGTTCCTCGAATCAATTGCTGCCTGGTCTATGCTGAATTGATATCTACTTCTTATGCATTAAAATCGAAGGAGGTATTAGCTGGATGGCGTGGAGGAAGCATAGACGATCCAAAAGCAAGAGTATGGACAATATATGACAAGCGCAAAGCGCCGATAACCCTACAGCATTATAGATCAAAGCTAGGGAATCCACGGGGATCATATTACCAGCGTCAGTGTCATATTTAGGTAAAAATGGCCGCTTTGAGAAAACACGGACCAAAGAAACACACGCTAAGTTAGCAACTTTCGGCGGAACGCTAGCACATTTTGATATTTCTGTCGCGCTTCTGCTTAGGTATGAGCCCTCGAGAGAAACTTAAATGGAAGATGGCTCGGTGGCGTGTGACGCCTGATCGCTTGGGTACTTGCGATTGTTGTGGTTATCCCTAAATGCGGGGACACTAAATGGTTAAACGTGTATGACAGGCCCTGCCTTGTCCAGAAAGGAAGTTTTGGATGATACTCAAAGTTTAATATCTGATACTTCAGATATTGGTATAGGCCCTCTGCTTTACCGTACTGTCTTGAACACTGGAAGGTGCCGGTAATGACTCGTTAGTTATCTAATGAGATCGCGGCCGTCTGATTAAGCTCTCCAGGCAAGGGCAAACGTTAAACATAAAGACCCTCTGGCCACACACAAATATGTTATATCTATGTAACAGTAACAGGAGGACAGTAACAGGCGTTACGAACGCAATGACAATATTGATCTATGGACGCATTTGGATAATGTGTATAAAAGTTAAAGCCAACTACTGTTAGGAACATGTAAGTAGTTTAATTGTATGTATTCGCAATACCACATCGTCAACATTGGTAATAAATTTCTTTTATGCGTTTCCATGTGGCTGATTTTTTGGTTCGCTTCTCACTCGGCTGATAAACAAGTGTGCATGTGTTTATGAGTCTGCATTAACTGTTACTTTAGCTCAACTACCTTGTTTATTAAAGGCGTTGAAATAAATGCCTTAAGTGCGGGTATTCGTATTAGCTAATTAATTGAGACCACGTTTATCTCTAGATCTCATTTTGAAAGCAAAAGTAAAAGTGTTTCCATAGTTTTTGTGAATTTATACTACAGATGCAGAAACCATTAATCGTTAAGATTAAACCATTCCATTGAAGGTGAAAACGTTTGTAATAACTTCTATTCCGAAATTATGTTACATACGCTTTTACTTGCTTTCTAAAAATGGTCAAGAGAGTTAAAAATACGAAATTTCAAATTACTCTCCTCTGCTAAGCAAAATTTATATCATACGTTATACAAAATTCATGCTTTCCATGCTTGTCTTTTGAACTTTTTTTTGCTTTTAAATTAGATACAAACTAAGGAAATAGTCATTTTGTGGCATCAGGGTTTCCTTTCCAATAATGCGAAGATCATCTTCTTCCTAAACTGATTCTAACTAGTGAAGCTTTGTTCGTATGTTTTTCATCTCACCATCTGATCCCATTAAAACTAATTACACTTCTCTCACTCTCTCACTTATGTAACTGTGTGAGTCTGAGCGCAATTTGGTATTCGGAGGTTGTACTCTGGGAACGTGAAGCGACGCAAAATTCACCTAATATATGGTTGGATATCTTAGAATTAAGCCTGCACGGCAGGTACACAGAAATATTTATCGGGATCTAAGAATCACGTTCAAGTCTCGCATTTATGTAAATGTGGCTTCAAACTGGTATTCAGAGATCAACCCCGCGGCAGGTGAGTACACTTGAATTAAGTTTTCACCCCTGCTGTACCATGTTGAGTACATGTTGAGATCTGCTTGCGAAACGTTTTAAATTATAGCGAACACATTAGTGGATTGCTTGAATCTATTCGTATCTTTTAAAGCTGGCGCCTTATGTGCCCTGAGAATCTTTTTCGGCACTTTTCGGAAAAAGAATGCATTTTATACTTTGATGTAAAAAATTTGCATTTGTGCACAGGTAAGTGTGGAAAGTTGTTTTTTTCGTTAGCAAAGATCCCATAGATAGTTTCGTTCCCGAAATTTGAATGTTCAAAATGCTTCGTTCTCCTTGTAGGAAATGCATAAGTGATGAGAAAGCAAGAGAGCGACACCTGCACCGCCAAGGACCTGAAGGTTTATTACCAAACGACATTGAACAAGAAGAAGCCCGATCTTTCTATGTCGCGTAGTTTGATTCAAAAAAATTGTTTTTATACGATCGAGCGTTTATTTATGGATATCTATTGAAATATCCGGGTTTATGAAAATTCGACTATTCATGACGATGACACATTCTCTTCAAAGTGACGGATAATCTGGCTTAGCAACCGCGTTTTACCGCTGTGTCAGTAAAGTGTGTTGAAAGTAAAAAATCGGATATATTTTTAAGTATCGTGATTGGGAAATGTTTCCTTAGTTCGAAAGGATGTTTCGATAAACCGCGTGCCGTAATTTTATCGGCGGATATCGCAGAAATTTTGTAGCGACGGAGTTTTGCGGCTGCAAGAAAGTACACAAATAGTCCCTTGACGCAATGCCGCATGTGGAAATCGCAATCGACGTTTTCACGAATTTGATCCCGAAAGATTCGATACTCTTAAGACAAGCGCAAACTTTTTCATTCGACAAATTTTTTGGGAATTTCTCTTTGGTTTAATCAAACGTAAAAAGTTGAAAAGTGAATAGAGAAAGATTCGATTTTCTCCCAATAAATAAAATGAGTTAAGGAACATATTAAAATATTGAATGGAAATATTTATTCGATTGATTGTGTTTAGATGCTTTTGCCAAATTCTAGTCCTGGACATGGGTTTCACACTTTTCCAGTTCTGAATTTTGTTCACGCTTTGAATATTTGATTGCATCTACAGAGTATTATTACTAAGCATTTATATATATATATACATATGTATATATATATATATATATATATATGTATATATATGCTAGAGAATTTAATATTTGTTAATTGTTAGCTTTCATCGATAGAACACACACACACACACAAAATGATTAAATAAAAGTTGAACTATTTCTTATGCTTAGCATTTACTTTAGTAGTTCACTATGTTCACTATGTTTCAACTTTAATAAATATAATCCGAATGAATTTTCATGAAAAAAATGTCGAATTTATTGCTGGAGAAAATATTCCATTTTATGTAGAAGAACGCAAGTGTACCTCTGCTGCCAGGTGCGAGGTTTACGATGCTGTAGTATCATTGCAATGCAACGTTCAATTCAAACTGAATTCAAGTTTGATCGTATTCAAGATAATTAAGACAATTTGGTCATCTGCAAAGATCCGTTAAGTGTTAACGTAACGAACACTATTGTAAAAATGTTGTGATACAAATTAAATGTTTGCATTTTTTGGCAATTGTTCGCGGCGAACAACTGTGGCGAGACTAATGGTAATTCACACAAGACAGTCACGCACTTGAAATATTTAGAAGTGTTTTTTGTTTTTTCGGATTATTTCGCAAATAGCTGGTAATAGGCTGGATTTGCTGTATTTAGTAAATTAAACAAAAAAAAAAAAATCAAAGAAAGAAATGTGCTTCACTTACCTCGCCGATGAGGGACATGAACGCTTATCACTGATGCTTTTCAAATATTCCGATGGTTTTATAAGATGAGTAACGCCATCCTGTGAGTTATTTGGGAAACTGGGCGGAACAAAGGGCAAAACCAACTGTTTGTTTACTAAATTTGGTCCGCCGGGCCGTCCGGTCACACTATGTCCGTAATGGGTCAATTCGTAATGATCTTCAACCGATGAACTGTATATTTGATGCTGCTGATGCTGTTGCTGTTTAAGCTGCTGATACTGATGTGAATGATGTCCGCTGTATGCTTGATGATTGCCGTTGCCAATGTTAATGCCACCACCACTATTGCCTGTGCCGTTGTGTTGCAATTGCTGGTAATGGTTTGGATTTCTACCATAGCTACCGTTCTGAATGCAATGTTGTTGTTGTTGTTGTTGTTGTTGCTGGTGTTGTTGCTGGTGTTCATATTGATGATTTCTATTGTAGTTATTGCTAATATTGTTGTTATTATTAACGTTGTTATTATTGCTGTTGCTGTTGTTGTTATTATTATTATTGTTGTTGTTGTTGTTGTTGTTGTTGTTATGATGATGATTATTGTTAATTTCACCATTACTGTTGGCTCCATTTACCGCTGCAGTTGCCGCAGCAGATGATTGCTGTTGCACTCCTGTACCACCATTAAGCAATTTGGCTTTCTTGTTCGCTGAAATTGAACAAATTTATTTATTAGATGCACACTGCGTTGCTAAAATGTTTACGTTACATTCACTCACTCTATACGCTATGTCTTAAGCGAATCTATAATATGTGTATCAACAATTATATTTATATGTGCAACGATACAATTATTTATATATATACAATTATATATATATATATATATATATATA
>KK502424.1:887127-943301 GCA_000688735.1 Glossina austeni | reverse complement strand
CTTAAGCAGTCGAGTTGATTTAAGTAGAAATATATTTAGTAACAAAAAAAAAAAAAAAAAAAAAAAAAAAAAAAAAAAAAAAAAAAAAAACCAGACTTATAGCTAAAGTATACGAGATACATGTTTGTTTTACCACCATATTCACTTTAAAACTGTTTACTCGTATATATGTGCGTAAACTTGTATGACTTTATACGAGCATAAAGTTGTTCTCTTACATTATTTAAGTTATGCCTGTAGACAGTTTGTTATACTCTTTGTTGGAATGTAGCAAAAGTGTGCGATATTTTTGATTGTGCGTTTGCTTGTGTGCGTGTGCGTGTATGTGTATATTATTTTGTGCATTAGACCATTTTCGAAATAATTACGTATGGATATATATGTAGATTTAGCTTTTCAATGTTGATTTGAGCCAATTAAAATTTAATACCCTTTTCACACCCACAAGAGGATTGCATCTGTCTTTTGCATCTGTCATAGACTTGTAAGGCTTGCATGCATTTATAAGGTAGAAAGCCGTCGTGTGTTCATGTACACACACATTCCTATATATTCGTGATAATGATCGATTTAATCGCGTCTGTCCGTCTGATGTCTGTCATACATATTTTTATATTCAACCTTTAGATCGCAATCTTCGATTTATTTTAAAAATATCCCCCGTAGCGATATGTTCCGACTCAAGAAATTCTACTCCTATTGGAAATGGTTTAAGATCAGACTAACATCATATTACGAGAGAGTCCAATGTATGTGAAAGAAATTTAGATGGAGTGGATCTTTTTCGTTTTTTTGAAATCCTTTTCACAAAATCATTTTCCAAAACAACAAAAAGTCTTTACATCATTTATTAGTTCGAATTTTTCTTTTATTGTGCTTCTATTCTTCAATTTCTATGCACAACATAGCATAAAATATATATATGAAGTATACAACTTATATAGAACACTGTACGCATTCTTTTTGGTTTACTTGATGTGTTCGTATTTCTCAAACATGATTTGATTCATTCTTGTTGTTTTGAATGAACAACACGTTATTGTTTTTGTATTAATTTTCACATGCAAAAGCAAAACTAAATGTTTGTGTAGAAACAATTCTAAGCGTCTTAATGTGAAGACTTCAATTTCGAGTGAAATGTATTTAGTACATGCAATAATTAATAAAGAAAAATATATAATAAAATAAAAATGTTAATGTTACTTAAGTATCTATGTATGTGTCAAGAGAACAAGTCGTGGGAACAAGTGCTTTGTTTATGCATTAATTTCCTCTCCTCATATATGCTTTGCGCGTTCTTATCTATCCAAATGGATAATTGATTGTACAACGCAGCAGCTCTTCTTTTTCCCTTTGTCTTTGCTTTTGTCTATGATCAGATGACCAGCAGATATTGGTTCAGGTACTAATTTGAGGTTTGAGGCTTGAGCTGAAGAGATCATATCATTACTATCTAGTTCGTGCAATGTAACTGTTTACGTCATATGTGTAGTATCATTTTGTGCCGATTGATTTTGCGATACATTTGTGTTGCCAACATCTTCTATGTCGTCTTTATCATAGCCAGTTCTGTAGGGGTGATATATTTTCCAAAGCTCATCATTTAAACAATCTCATCAGCCTCTCGACATAAATCGCCGACAAGTTCGAAAGGATTACCCCGACCATAATCGGTGTTTTGCCATCGATCGTAACTAGGTATCGGCTTCGTTACAGTGTCCTCGAAATTACTCAAAATTATAATTCCTTACCGAATTACATGCAGTGTTTCCATATTTTCTAAAATATTTGGGAGCGTAAATATGTTGCGATTCCTTGCTTTGGCAAGTTGATGCACGCACTGTTGGACGGTCTGATTCCTCTTGAACTTCAATATCACTATTGTCCGTATTGCCTTTAGTGCGCCTATTGTAAGTAAGTGTTTTTTTGGTCGCTGTCACAATCACATTCCAAATTTCAAAAACCCACATTTCAACCATTGAATCTTCAGAGAAATCAAACGACATTCTGTTCAGACCGTTTTGCTTTCTTTGTTATCGTTCGAGGCGAATTATAAATGTGTGAATGTATAATTTGGGTATTACCGCCTTGCGGAGCCCTAGCATGTTATCATGTTATCAATGCTAGCAGCGTTGCACCAACAAGTCTCATCGCCATCCATTCTACTAACATTCATGTTGCCATCGCCATCAAGCATCACCGCCACCTAAAATCCTATAATTACGCTTGTTGACGTTTATTATATTGTTGTTTATTGCTACTAACACTACGACGTTTGACGAATGTCGGACGAATGTTTTTACTACCGCACGGGCTTTGCGTGCGCATAAGAGAACTCACTTGCCGTGGATGTCACATTCCTTAGTAGTGCTTCCCCCATGTATCGTCTTTGTATGCAAATATCGGGAAGTTGCGAGATGAAGCCGACCCATTCGACTGTATCGACCGCCCGTAATATTGTGTCTAGCTTGATCCTCCGAACGTTTCTCTTTCTGAGAGGGACTAACGTACGATAGCATCGGTACGCGTTAGCGAGTAAAAGATGAGTTGGTCGACACGTTTAAGAAGCAATTGGGTCGATAAAGAACTCTTGCTTTTACTGAGTGGGCGACATTCCGGGACTTTAATATTTTCACTTTTTTTATACCCACCACTGAAAGTTAATGGCTACTCATTTTGGCATAATGTTCGCGACACACAAAAGAAAGGCCCTTCAGAGGCCCTTCCAGCGAGGTATATATTCTCGATCAGCATGCAATTCTTAATTGGTTAAACCATGTCTGTCTGTCTGTCTGTGCGTCTCCCTCCTAGACGACTTCAAATTTCGGTAAAAACATTGAAAGTTTTCGTACACAAGTTGGTATGGAAAATGGGTGAAATTGGTAAGAGCACAAGTCCGCACGCAGTAGAGCGTAAAATGAACGCAACTCCGTTTTTCTAAACAAAAATTAATGTGTTTTTACGCATTGTTCACAAATTATGAAAGATAGGTGGCTGAAGTTTTCCACGTTTACTTTACGAAAAGCTCTGCTGTACATTTGCAAAAATGGAAAAAATCGGCCATGCCCACACAAAATTACAAGTGACTACATTTTTTTTTTTTTCACTTTTTTGAGGACTTATGCTAATTAATCATAAGATAAACAGGGTAGAATGTTCAAAACTGATTTGTCCATTCCTCCATTGCACAATTATCTGCCTAACAATGCGTTAAATGCGTAAATTAAACATACAAACGGTGAACACTACGACCTGGTGGATTCAATTCACTTTGTGTTCATAATACCAGCGATATGGGTATCAAATAAAAGGGCTTGGAGAGTAGAAGGCGTTAAGGCCAGTGTGTTCAGTTCTATATCGATTACGGTGAACGTCACGACATAGTAGATTAATTTTTCTTAACCATACCTTCTAGTAAAGTAAAAGGTGAAAAATTAAATTTTATTACATTTTCCCTCTTTTGGGGCGCTAAAGATATTAATGGAGTGGGTTATGTGAGATTCGACCCCAGCCAAATGTAACTCTTGAAATACCTTCAATATGCATTAAAATGCATTATACATGTAATGTGTGTTTTGCAAGTAAAGCAACGTAAGTAAGTGATAGGTTTCGACAAATACGAGCCGAATCCACTATTATTCGCGTTAGTATAACCAACGTGTATAAGTGTTCATAAACTGTATGTAACAACACAGCATACACACGTTTTGTTTCATGCCTTCTCATAATGAAAATGCGAGTTAGTAACTTAATTACTCATGTAATCCATGTTGCAGCTGAAGCTATTGCATGTTATATTAATGTCTTCATCTCCATCATCTTATTACGACCGACATGTTTTCTAAATGTTTTTCATTTATATGTTCCTTTGCTTAGGTCATGACCTAAAAATTTTCATGACCTGTCGGTAGTAACTTTATTTCCACTTGGAATCATTGTAATGTACACTGCCTGTGTACTGCCTCTTGCCCTTGGGCGTCGAGAAAAACTTAAACGACACGTTCTTAACCCACAACCTCGGGAATTACTACTCGATTTAGCAATGTTCGTCCCTCCATCCGCCTCTCTTTTGTCCGATCATGCGATTGTCACTAACTTTTTTTGATTCAAGGCCAAACGCCTTCGAAAATAAATTGGATGCGATCGTTGCATGAGCAAAATGTGCAAGTCTTACTATCGCTTGAATCGAAAACTCGAAATTGGGAATAATTTCCAAGTTATAGGATAATTTTTTCAAGCACTTTTCATGTAAACTTTCTATCGCGTCAGAGCAATCCATTTTTATAAAGCAGGAAGCCGGGTTTGTTTAATATTTTATGATGGAAATTGGTCCAAAATAGCAATTTGATAAATAAATTAAGAACATCGCCTTTGAATACCGTAAGTCTAATTTTGGGGGCCCTCTTCTATATAAGACTTCGTAGGAGAAGTAAACCTTTATATAGAAACAATGCCAAATTTTGCTTATCTTGAGTCTTATTTGTTGAAGAAAAATACTGACTTTATAGACCATGTTCACCTTAATTCCAAATTTGGCCCGTTCGTAAGAGTTCCCTTGAAAGTTAAGTCTTTAAATGGTAATTTTTAATATTCTACCAAAGCAAATCTATTTTTTGTATAAAAAGAGAAGAAGCACCTGATAATGAAACCTAGAGAAAAATACATCGATTATTACTTTTATCCGGTGTTTGCCTTTTTCCTAAGGAAAAGAAAAGTCAATCACAAATTTACTCGAAATTGTTCAGTTTAGCAGTTTGTTGTAATTTTGATTAGTTTCATAAACTACATGTGGAAGTTAAACAAAAAAAGTTTTCAAGAAAAAAACAAATTTCAGAAAACATGAATTTTGACTTTAGATGCATTTATTTCGATCGAACTTTAATTCATTATTTTGGTAAGAATATTGTGCTATACGTGTTTGGCGGGACTTGCTACAAGAAGAAGAAAACTGAATAACAATTTTGAGGAAAATAATTCGAATGTTTACAGAGCTCTCTGATTATGTTTAACGGTATGATAAAAAAAAAATCACAATTGCTTACACTTTACAGACTTTCGATTTAAGCAACAATTGTCATTGAAAAAGACCTTACACCGTACCTTACCGTAAAAGAAGAGACTTATCGTTTGAAAATAATAGTGACGGCAATTAAAGTCTTATTTGAGTTAAAAAGCTAAGTGTAAATCATTTGAATTGCTATTATAATGTTTTTAATGATTACGCTGATGTTATATACTCTACACCGCTTGTGATGCAAGGGCATACTAAGTTGAAGTTGAAGCGAATATAAGTAATGCTCAAAACGACTAGAGTTAGGCTCGCCCGCCTTTCATTATACATATGACTGATGACAGAATAACTTTTGGAACGACTTTCTGAATGGATTTAAGCTTGTATGTCCGTCTTTCCTGTCTTCCCGTATCCCCGTCTCCAAGTTTGTCGGTTTTGTTGTCTTCTGTTCAACATACAGATCCCAATTTTTGGTATGTTTTAAAGAAATTTAGTACACTGACCCATGGATGGACACTTTCGGAAATTGTTTGGACCGGATTACTTTTCCACGACCACCTCTCATATAAAGCCTCATTTTAAAATGTCGTCATGTGAATAACTATAAGGTGGTGTAGAGTATTTAATAATGGGCTGTGGTTCACTATTTAGTCTTTTTACTTGTTTTTATGTTTTTCTAAACGTGTTGCTCTTAATTCGTGGGCAATAAATACACAGTTTGCCATACCCGAGTTTTTAATTTTCGGTATACGCGATTTTATGAGCAATCGTGTAAAGCGAGGGATGGATGTAGGTGGGAAATATTCGCCAACGCCTCATAAAAATATTTTTGCACACATCCCCAGTTAACAGACTTCTTGGCTACATATGCCAAATATCCTGTAAAGTGAATATGACGTCACCTATACGCCACATATATCACTTATTATACCCGACGCCGAAAAACAGAATTCTTTTCATTCAGTTATTCCGTACGCTCAAATGCTCAAAATGATGCCATACCATCTTTATTTAATTTCCGGTTTATTAACATCGTCCATGCGTTCAACTCACGATAAATTGAATATTCATCTGCCATCTATCCTTGTTGTTGTTGTTGTTGTTGTTGTTCAAGTCCAAATATCTAAATAGAAAGTCTCGTGTAGCATATAATAGAGTAAAAATGGACTTTAATAAATCCATTTAAGGGGGCAAGTCATTCACCCATGCAAAAATTCAACGCAAACACTAGTCGCGTATGGTCTCTGATTACATCCATAAATAACTTTAATATATTTAGTTAATTTTTTTACATATTTACTTAAGGTATATCAAAGGATTTATATACCAAATCGAAAATATCCATTTAATTGAATTGAATGCAAGCATTTTTCTTTTTTTTTTTTAACTTTAAGTAGTAACGTATCGGAGAGCCGCTATAAGATAAAGATTTTTTATTTAATATTTTTTTTTTTTTTTTTTTTTTTTTTAATATTTTAAAAAACTGATTAGTATTCCGATATACTTTCTAAAAGAATTCATAGCTTTACTAGTTTTGCAAGTTGCAGATGCATTAATGTTTTTAAAATAAGCTTGAAACACAGGATTTGCAATAAAGGTCAGTCGATTCAGTCAGTGCACAAGAGATTTTATTATTATATTTGATATTTGATGGCACTTACTGCGTAAATGGAAAAATTGAAATTGAGCCAAACGCAAAGTAAAATAACTCTTACGGGCGCACTTTTTTTGTCCTGACATTTGAGCTTAGGCGGGTGGCTTTTTTTACAAATTCAAAATTCGATTAAAACTTTCACTTAAAATGAGAACGGAACGATTACAATTACAGCAATAGCAACAGCAACAGCAATAGCAATAGCAATAGCAATAGCAATAGCAAAACCGGAAATTTGATTACGAAATCAATTAAACTATTTGAAATGTTCAATTCAATAGTAATGATAATGACAATGATGAGTTCGCGTTTGTAAAAGTGGATAATATAATAAGTAGCACTTGAGCAGGCGACGAGCAAACAAGCGTAGTAACGGTAAGAAAGTGTCTGTCAACATCTAGGTGCATAATGCCACTGACACTGCCGCCTAAGTCAACCTAAGTCAGGAGTGTCTTTTCAGCTCTCGAAACGACCAATTCAACTACAATTCATGTCACAAACATGGAATTCACATGTTTCATGCAGCGACATCATATCATATATGCGTGTGAATGTAGCACTGCACCAACGTATTGGTTGGTGTTGGTTGAAGTTTTGGTAAAAAAAAAAAAAAAAAAAAAAAAAAAAAAAAAACATAACGAAAAAAAAAAGAAAAAAAAAAAAAGAAAAGGTATATATATATATATGTGTGTGTGTGTGTGTGTGTGTGTGTGTATGTATTGAAATAAAACTCTGCTTGCAAATTGATTCCATATCAAGAAACATCTACAGATGAAGGCATAGAGTAGATGTTCAATAGAAATGTGCACTTACAACGTTAGTGTACGTAATTGCAAACTACAAATACACGTTACAATGGCTATATGTATAGATGGATAGATAGATCCCAGCTATATACCTACCTATATGCATAGGCATTTACATACATTCACTTTCGTTTGCAGCAATACCGGATGTCAACATCTCCCACTTTTTACGTTTGTAACGTTTTATTGTTTGCTAAGCATTTCTGCCTCCAGCAGATATTTTGTCTCTTTTTTTCTTTCTTTCTTTCTTTTCTTTCTCTCTCTCTCTCTCTCTCTCTTTCTTTCTTTCTTTCTTTCTTTCTTTCTTTCTTTCTTTCTTTTTTGCTGCTTTCTTAATTTTCCACAAACTCGTTATTAGTTATACACAGCCGCACTCTACACACATGCATGCCATGCTATGCCATACAATGCCATGGATGCATGAATGTATGCATGCATGCATGCAAACCTGAATGTCATATCAATTGTGTGCTTTTGAAAACTATTGTTAACCAACAACAGTTGACTCTAGCTGCTAGTTGGTATATTCGTATTATTATCGATCATTAGTAAGCAGTAAATACAAATTGTACGGTGTGCGTATGTAAGAAAAATGACAAAAACAACCAAAACTCCTTAATTTATTATCAGTTATATGAGTTGTATGAGTTTTAGTTGCAATTTGAAACTTTTTTTTTCTTTTTATGAAAATATTTATCGCCCAATTCGGTACCATCTGAACCTGTATTGCATTGTATTGTATTGTATTATGTATGTATGTATGTATGTATGGATGGATGGATGAATGCATGCATGCATGCTTGTAGTAATGTTAGAAAGCGATCCAACCTGTATTAGTAAATAACTGAATTTTGATCTTAAATTGGTTTCAATTTCTTTTAATCAATAGGATGAAACGGTATATTTCCATGATGCATAAAACCATTACGCGAACAAGTTTGTATTTATATTTAAAAGTAGTAAAAGAGAGTTAGAGTTACCTTAGGTAAAAGCTTTAAAGAAGAAAAATACTAACAAAATAAAGAAGTGCAAGATACGTTGTTTATGTAAAGAAAACGTAAAACAATTGCATAATCATTTAATGAATTTTCCTTGAAATCAATTTTTATGAGAAAAACCAGAAACCCGCGCTGTCTTGATTTGTTTTTTTTCATTATAAAGCCTTTTATGTTTTCTTTTTTCTTATTTGGCTTGTTGGCATTTTGGTTTTTTTTTTTTAATTCAGGGTCAGCAAATATGCCTGAGTACGTATTAAATGATGTGAAAAAAAGATTTCGTCAACTAAATCAAGAAAATAAATTTAAAGTTTAATTAATTTTACAAGCAAATAGAAAAGCGTTCGCCCCCTTTTATAGTATTTTCTTGCATTACGTATAAAATGCAAAACTCATTAATGATAAACGCTGTACCGAATCGATTGACTGATTATATTGAAAAACGTCTTAGTTCGAGATGTGGCATACAAGCGTACAAGCGTACAAGCGTACAGGCGTACAAGCGTGCAAGCGTAAAAAAATTAAGTCTTGAAGTCGTTTATTATATTATATATAACATTAAATTATAATAAATTATATTAAAATACAAAAAGTGATACACTACTACTACCACTACATTCCGCCATGCGAATTCCGTGGCGAAAGGATAATTTATCCTCTAAGACTATCAGCAGCTGAAAGATCTACTTTTCGGTTCGGTTATCGTCGGTGCGTTAGCTCTACTTATTCAAACTCTACTTATCTCTCACCGATTTCAAAACCGATAATCAGAAGGAACAAAATCAGTTCCATACCATCCCATTACCGATGCCTCTTAAAGATCTTTTGCAACATTGCGGCGAACATTATGCTGTGAGTTTGGGAAAATAATTTAGAACAAATGAGTTTTGCGTGCAGGACCGTGTATTAAACACCTTCCCATCACGTTGTCTAATTTCATTCAAAATTAAGAATTAAATGAAAATTAAGAATTTTATGAATGATTATGAAAAATAAAAATCTTCTCTAACATTTATCAATTTGCTCCAAATTTACTGCACTTAATTTCCGGTTTCTGAAGGGTTCGTCAGAGCTCTTATAAAGCAGAGGGCACCAAAATAGATCGACATGGTCCATATTTATTGCAATGAATTTTTAAGTTAATTTTCTATTTTAGGGAAATTAAAAAAATTTAAAAGACACACAGGTTAACATTCTATAATCTTGGGTGTGACCGTGTGTCAGTAAAATAGGATCATGGGACGCACGCAAAAGTGATTTCAGTTTCTATTGCATTGTGAAATGTTGGCAGCATTAGATCATTTCAATACCAACTGCCTACCAGATGTTGCTTTGTCTGCTTTGATGCATCCCCATCCTTCGGTTCAATGGTGTACAAGAAAAAGGTTTGCAACATTTGATGCAGTCTAATCAATAAGCTTGGACCTTGGACCTGGAAAACTTTACCCAGCACACCAAATTTTATCAAAATGTTTAATAAATTACGACCTATAAGTTGAAAGCAAAAATAGGGAGACTGGCGTCAGGGTTAAAGCGAGTTAAAGCAAGAAAACGATTATTGATCAAAACAAAAGATGGGCTCATGTCAATTAGTCCTAGATATTGAAGACACATTGACACTATACTAAAAATGGTTTTATAATTTTTTGCTTAATGCAGATGTCAAGCGCCCACTCGCATACAAACAGTCGCCATCAACTGAACTGTAGGCAGAGTTTGCGCGGCGTAGCACGATTCTTGTGATCGTCAGTATTGCAGCGATAGACGGACAGACGGGCTGAAATATATAACAACTATCAAGGAACGTTATTACATGCAGCCATTTGCCCCAACTATGAAGCGCAACTACGAACTGCATTCGTCCGATGTCTTCTTGACCACAAGAAGTATGTTTTTACACGCAAGAGTGAACAGAATCTCATTCCACTAAGTGACTAAAGATATTGATCTGAAATTTGACGCAATTTCTACTGACTTATTTAAAACATTTTTTTTTTTTATGTAACTCAGGCACTCAGGGCAGGCCGCTTTGTAACACGTTGACGGTCAGAGAGAAGTGAATGAAGAGAAAAAGATGGGGAGGTGAGATGAGGATAGGGTGTTATGTCTTTACCGACCAAACATTCTCTAGGACCGCCAGGCGTGACCAAAGTAAACTTTATAGCACCTGAAATTCGAACCCGCGAGTACTGACTTGATAGTCGGGACTCTTATCTTCTCGCCTATTCAGGCGGACGAAAGCAAGTCATGCACGAGATTTGCTTCGAAATACGCAACAGAGACCTTATAAAGTTTATATATTTTTGATCAGAAAAAGGTTCTGTGTTGATTCAGGCAAGTCAGTGCCATCTGCCTGCTTATTCAGCGTTTATCTGCCTCTTCCCTGTTCTTCTTGTATAGATCGTGATCGCAGCTACTAACATGCAAAACTGACTTTTAGCGTATATGTTCACTTCATTGCCTTCGCGGACGCGATCATCAGTGCGGCAAAAAGCCGCATAGATTAGGATTTTCTCGAAATATTTTGCACGACTATTTAAATAATATAAAAAGGATATCTATTCGTTCAGTATTGCGCCCACAAATATGGAAATATTTTGAAAAATCTTTCCATGTACGTTTTCCAAAGATTCGACCCAACGCGGATAAAGTCTTCTTTCCCTTTCCCTTTCCCTTTCTCTTTCCCTTTCTGCTTTCATTTTTTTTTCTTCTTTGTTTTAGTTATTAGACCATTATTGAGGTTGTTTCGTTCTCGCTTGGACAAACATGCGGCATTTAAATGGAAAAGTCTTCCTAACTCTTGATGATGATGTCAATGATCATGAGTGATAATGAGAAAGAAAATTCCACAAATTTGGAATAGAAACCAAGATTCTTATGTATTTTTGAAATATGTATATTTCTGTGGTAACCGATCAAAAAAGTTTACATTGTTCACACTTTTTCTTTTACTCACTTTTGTGTCTTTTCAACTTTTCCCCCAGTTTTTTTATGCCCTCAATTCTGTTTTCCCCTGTTATTTGTCAATGGAGAAAAAAAAAAAAAACCTTATGTCTTACGTGTAGCAAGAAGAAAACCTTTTTCCCAAAAATATTTCAACAATCAACTGCATACGCGGTTATACGTTACAATGTCTTATTGGCATAGACAACGATAAATAACTTTCTTACGTGACATGAAATTTCATATAACATTCGCTATCGTTTCACTCTCCGATGTTACAATAAACTATTTATTTCTCACAAAAATATGCATAAATTTTTGTCTTCTTTTTTTTTCTTCTTGTTTGTTTTTTTTTTTCTCTCATATAAGTAAGCTACGGTGTGCTACGTTTTATAGATAGAAATGTTCGTAAAACGAGATAACCTTACTTTAATTTACTTATTCCAACAATTTGCAACAAGTTACGCTTACACAGATATTGTTTCTTGTATTTTTTTTGAATTTTATTTATTAGTTAAGCAAACGGATCGATCGACTTTCGTATAGGAACTAGGAAGTGTTTGTGAATATTCGTAGTAAACACCCATTAATAGCATTTGCACCTGTTTTGCTTGGACTCGAAATTTAATTATGGTACATGTGCTGACACATCTCATGCTGACACATAATTTTGTGAAAGTACTCGTAACGTTATTGTGGCAATATTATAAATTTCCGCCTTTGCAATTAAATAGCACACCTACTTACACAATCGCGACAAAAGCGACAAGTAAGAAAGTTAAATAGGACTTAAGGTGAATACCCAACGGCTACACAGCATATCTCAACTGAATACATAGAGCTTTTATCGGGAAGCTTTGCTATTTTTGATGCTCAAACTTCTATGGCTCCAAAAATGTTGTTGTATAAGTAGAATGCTATTTGCCAGCCTTCCATATCTACATTATCTACGAAAATGGTCCAAATTTTTTAAAATTTTACCGCGTCGTCACATTAACTACTGAATGTGTTTCCAGTTTCCCTTTGCTAGAAGAGCACAAATATTTTCAATTAACTCTGTGGCACATTACTACGAAGTTAAGAATGTAATTGTAACAGAAGTCCGATCTCCATGGCCCTTGCTTGCCCTGGTCTCGGTAAATGACATATTACTTCAAGACTCAATTTCGTGGGCCTTGATGATGAATTTTAGGCAGAAGATTGCCTATGACAGATGGGCTTTTCCTAATTACCAAACATCGGAAAAAGTAGCAAACCTTTCTGGGCAACATTCTGTCTTTACAGAAAGAAGGGGCAATCATTGTTTTTGCTGAGAATTGAAAATATTTTCTCGATTACTTTCGGTAATCTTCAAGCATTTTATTGGTGTTTGCAAGCCAAGTGCACCGGATTTCAAAATTTTCGTCTCATTACACTGAAGAATATTTGTTTGAAGGTTCAGCTTCCTGCAATGTTTGTAAGCATGTTATTCTAACGGCAGCCCGGCCATTTTTCTTATTTTTTTTTCTTATTTTTTTTGTTTTAAACTTCACCTCAATATCCTTCGTACTTAAAAAGATACGATTGCTGACTTTTGTCTTTTTATACCCACCACTGAAGGTTGAGGGTTATAGTCATTCAGTCGAAACGTTTTCAACGCCCAGATGAAAGCTGCAGACACCCCACAAAGTATATATATTATTGATCAGCATTCAACTCTGAAATGATTTAAGCACGTCCGCCTGGCTGTCTGTCCGCCTGTATGATATCTTTTGCAAACATTCCTCTGGTCGCGAAAACCGAAGAAATCGACTTCAAATTTGGCAAAAAACATTGGAAGTTCATGCATGCAGGTTGGCCAAATCGCTCGAAGGACACGCCCACAGTACCGCGTACCCTGAGAACAACTCTGTTTTCAAAAGAAATAAAATATTGGTTTTTTGCTCATTACTCATAAACTACAGCGCGATAAATCTACAAAAATTTGAACATACTTTCCACTTTGGACGATACTGTAGTACCCGTATAAAAATGAAAAAAAGTTGATCACGTCTAGTCAATATTATAGTGTCTCAACAATTTTAAGCTTTAAAAACACCAGAAATTATATAAATTCGTGGCCAGTTTCAAATTTGAAATGCACCTAAACATATCCGGCTGTTCGTCTGTCCATCTGTGCTTGTGCGCAACTGGGTAGTATTCGTCGTAAACCTTCTCCCGGTCGCCAAAATGAAAATATCGCCTACAAATTTGCAAAAGAGTTTCAAAGTGACGCAAACTTTTCAGAGGACACGACTACAACGGCCACATGCCTATGCGACAAAAGCTTTTTTTTTGAAAATGAAAAAGTTTGCCTCGCCCCCGCCAAATTATAAACCATGAAAACTTCTTTACATTACTTTCTTTTGTCTTTTTTAGGATGACGGTGATGGGTATAAGAGGTTCGGTCACGACCGAATATAATTTTCTTACTTGTTCCGATTCAATTTTTTAAACGGGATAAAATAACGCCGCAAGAACAGTTAATTGAATTCTGAATATAACCAAAAGTCATGCGGGCCTAAATTAAGGAGAGAAGAGTAGGACGGTTGAGAAACGCTATGAATTGAATCTCTGTCAACGCAGTGCGGGAAGTGCATTGTCGTAATGTTGAAATTAAAACTCTCCCGCCTTTAAGTCGGGGGGATAGCTCACACACATGACACACAAATGACTCACATAAAGCTTAGATAATAATTCTTGTTTAACGGTAATTAACGAAAACTAAGTCTTGCTGATTTTTGCGCATAACATGCTGGATATTGAAAGGAAAAGCAATCGTAAAAACAAAATCAAGGTTCTTTTTTATTATTGAGCGTGGTATAGCCTATAGTATTATTTTCCTGAATTGCTAAACAAATTGTTTTCACAGCAAATCGATCAAATTATTCACATCTACTTAAAACGCTAAACATGCACCTAACGTAAGTGTGTGTACAGGTGTTAAACACCGCGTAAAAATTTTTGTAAATCTTTTTTTTAAATACATTTTCGTCAAATATGTTTATTGGCATGCCAATCTCTCTTCGAGAAAAAAAAAAAAAAGGGGAGGGGAATGGAACAATGTCAGGGACCTCCAACACTGTAGCGCAATTGCAAGCATTGGCGGACAATTACAATGGATACTGGTTTTTCAAATGCATTGATCACTACATCTTGTAAGGCATTCAATCATATTTTATGGTCAATTACTTCGGTCAATTATGTGATAATTATATAAGAGCTGTATGTACACTCCTAAATTAATATATTGTTCAATGTAATGAATATATTGCACAAGTGATTGACGCGCCTATCCGAAAGTTTTCTGTAAGTTTAGGAAAACGCACTATTACTAATAATGTTATAATAAACATAAATAATTGTATTGTGGATGGATTGGAAACCTTTAATGGTTGAATTGCCTTTGCAGTTAAAGCGGCTATTAACTTAATTACATAATTTGCACACATGTTGTATGCAATTTGTTTGGAAGGGATTGCAAGATGACATAAACTGACTGTCTGTCTTGCTTGCTATACTTGCGCTTGTGTCTTCTTAACAAAAAGTGTCGGGAGTCAGTTAACTAAAAAAGATTGTGGTAAAGTAATCGCTGAATCGATCCAAAGGGCTTTTCCCTTCTTTCTACCGTCTCCAAGGCAAACACTTTGCTTATAGCAGTTGCTTGCGCAATCAATCTAAAAACTCATTTTGATTTCTTTTTTTTTTTTGTTTTTCAAGTTGAGGCCAATTGATGCTAAAGGTACGACCAAAGACATCTTCAAAGCAAAAATGTTCGTTTGTGAGTTCTGATGCAACGCTATGTCGTTACTAAATGATTATTAGAATTTGTTTTAAACAAAAATTTTAGAAAGAATTTAAACAAAGACGATTGGAAAACATTTTCCACTACATTCATTAAGCGGTATATTTTTGTGGTGTAGGACTAAAGGTATGCTGTCACTGAACCCAAAAAAGAAGTGCTCTAAGCTTTCCGTTTTCTTGGTGGACCACAATGTCCTCCAGCTACTTTATGTAACCGCATTTAATGGCTGGATCCAAAGCTCAGATTCAATTTCCATATTGAAACATACGTCAAGAAAGCCAAGTCGGTTCAGGACTTTGTAGAGAGATGGTGAAAGGAATTCCATGCCTCTTTTATTATTTATTCCCTTATTCGATCAATATTCAATCAATCAATATTCACCATAGTCTGGATACTAATCTAGCAGAATGGGCACAACATGTTCTACCTACCTTAAGGTGGAATATTCTTTTAGAGCTTCTCCTTTATAAAAATGATCCTAGTTCCGAGAAGCTCCCTCAATGCATCTGTTAGATTTACAGGGCACTGTAAAGCGATTTGGTTATCCGACTGCCGCATAAATTGCAAGTTTTATAACGGGTTTTATTCCGGGTGCTTTTTACGACGTATAATAATAAAATTTAGTTGTTTGATCCATCATTGCATTCCGTTAATCTCGTTAAAGGCGCTGTCCAACGGACAGGCCCCTAGCATCCTTCCTTGCATCACCCTCACCCTCAATTACAACAGATTGTATTTACACCCTACCACACTTGCGGTACGGGGTATACGTAAGTTTTTGTGGACGTATGTGACGCTCAGAGAGGCTAAAGTAAGTAAGACCCACCTTTTATTATTCAGAATCATTTTCTGAGTCTATTTAAGCTCGTCTGTAGATCTGAACGTCTCATGTCTGTTCATATATTTTGTGTTCGTTCAACCTATAAAATGCAATTTTTGAGACATTTTGATGGAATTTGGCAAAGTGACGTGTTTTGACCCAAAGGCGAACGCTGTGAAAGATGGTTCGGATCGGTCCACTTTTTCGAACACTTCTCACATAACGCCTTATTTTGAAAAGCCGTTATATGCAGCCTTACAATTTCCACAATTTCTCAACAAAGGCCGTTGAGTAATGGTTCGCGTGGGGGGGCAATTTTTTGAACACCCTCTCGTATAACCGTTTCTACGAAGACTGAAGGCAAAGAATCGAGACTAACAAGTCAATGGTCGCGGGTTGAAATCTCAAATGCTTTAGAGCTTTCAATACAGGCGAGCATATGATCTAAGTTATCCGGCTGTCTATAAAGCCATTATTTGTAAATTTACTAACAAAATGCATAGACAATAAATAAATAAATAAATGTGTGGTAAAAAGGGATAATTTTCGATTTTCGAAAATTTCATAGTGAAAATTAATTCATAATAGTAAACTGGCCCAGAAAGCAACCTTAGCGAATTCGGACTACGTAGATTTGTTTTTCAGATACCATCACATACAAGGCTTCTCAGGATACGTAGAAAAAATGTCTATACTAAAAAGGATGTTCTATGATGAAAATTTGTTAATGGTAGTAAATTTACATAAAAATGAAGTGAACCAAATTTGAACCACATGAGTCTATTTCTTGGACTCCACTCCATATAACAATGAGATCTAATTTTAGACATTTGAAGATGAAAATTAGTCCATAGCAACAATTTGGTAAACAAATAAACGATAGGAAGCTTGGATCAGTTAGACCTATTTTTCAGACCTTGACGTATAAGGGGGTTTTCATGAAAAGCATGCCCTTATATGGATAGAAAGTCTAATTTCTAGTTTATTTTTTATGATGAAAACCGAAAAGTAATAAAATTTTTACAAAGTAAACTAAGTTTTCTAAATTTAGATCACATCGCCTGATGTTTTGGGCATCCGCCAACATGCGGGCTTTCATAAAAACTACATTTGCATGAAAATAATGTGTAATTTTTGCGAGTATCTACACTACGCGATGTGGTGTATGGTAGCTAATTGCCTGTCTTGTCCGACCATAATGCTCTTACTTGGTTTTACCTGCTGTTCTCATTTTTTTGTTTTTGTCTTTTTTCTTGCAGTTTGACGATTTCATTATTTTCTATTACGGCTTCCACTGCGGATGTCTATCATTCCATTCATTTTTGTTATACTGAGCCCCACCCAACTATTGTTTTGATTTATTTTATTTTGTATTTTTTTTTCTTACTGCACTTCCTCCAAAACTTTAATAATCATTTAATTACTTAAGTCTTAAGTACATAGTTGCTCCTTAAGGCAATCCAATGAAAATCTAAGGATCAATAGTATAAATCTCTAAAGTCCTAGAGTTATCAGTACTACACAGATGCAAATTCCTTCAAAAAGTTGTAGTCTGACGATTAGCACATAAATTCCATCAATTCATTTGTACACATGGCTGCGTATTTTGATGTAATGGTTGATTAGTTACTTGGGTGTGTTTTTTCGGATTATAATAAAGGATTTTCGATAAGTTTTAGAAAAGAAATAGAGGGCATCGTAACTGATGAGCCTTAAAGATTATTTAAAAATCTTATTAGACTTCCGATGGTCTCTGCTTTCTCTTGTTGTGCAAACTTCCCTACACAGCTACGCTTTCTATTCGATATATAAGATTAAAGCAGACGCCATACGATCTTCAAGAGGTTTTCCAACTTCTTTATGATCGTCAGATATTGACAAGCGAAAGCCAAGTACTTTCATCAACTGGCGTTCTATTTAGGATCGGTTCAGCTTGATTTTTTCAAACCATCGCTGCTACTGGCGTTGTTGTAGAGTTGATTGATTGCATTGATGATCTTAATCACCTCGGTGCAAACTTAAGGCTTTTTTTTTTTTGGCGACTCATTTTTATTGGAACATAATCTTCTATATTTTCCGTTATGTTTAATACGTCATATGTCTAACGAATATTTAGAAATATTTATTCGCAAATCGCCATATATTACAACAAGAAGTAAATTATATTTTGTAAACTCTATCTGTAACGCATCTGTAATGCATTGCATTGAGTCTTTTATCTGGGCTCGTGCCACGCAGGTCTAATGATGAACAGGTTAAGCATGAAGGGTTAACCGCTGTGGAACTATCGCTAGCATTGAGCTGCAGTACTATTAATGTAGCAGAGCGGCATCAGGGGTATGAACGCTTCCTGGTTTTTGAGTAGGGGGACGCCTACGCAACACGTCAATGTTACATAATGTGGTAACTAGTGTTTCCACAAAACTGCCCTAACGACTGCCACCGGCTGTCAGGATGGAGAAACACTAATGAGAAAGCTCCGCAAGTTCTGCACATTTATAGTATTTTTACAGTATTATACAAAGCGGAAGGTAAACACCGTAGGTAGCATATAGCTTATGTTTGTGCTTAAATCTTCCATGCATTCCGAATCGTAAACTGTTGTCTCATTCAATGTCCTAGGAGAAATGTCGAGAATGCCTAATGCCTTGATCTCAGCCCAGCTTCTATTTCTTAGGATCATAGTAATTTATTTACAATGTGCACCTCCTTAGTGGAGTGACTATATAATAATTTATATAAAAAGGCTTTTTTACATAAGCTTTCGTGTAAGTGAATTAAAAATTTTATTCCATTCACTTTTGCCTGAGTATATAAGATATTGGTTTTGGCAAATATGCTCAGATTTGTTAAAAAAAAAAAAAATTAAAAAGCCCAACAATTCATCAGCAACCCTATGAGGAGTCCAAACTGGAAGTCTATTGACCCATAGTCAGATAAGTTATCCATCAGGGCGCAAAAACATATTTTTGAGTGTATAAATTATCATTGAAAGAATACCCGCTTCCAAATTACGTTTATGGAATTATTATCTTTTCGCTCTCCTATCATGGAAACTTCCAATCAAATGTTTCGAACATTTCCAAATGATTGGTCGTGCTACAATTCTGCGCACCCATTTCGTTCTGAGGCCAGTGCAATGAAATATAGTCACGTCGTTTGTATGTTTAAAATGGCGGCCATTACGTCCGTGGCAGATTAACTTTTTCTTAAAAATCCCTTTAGTCTGGCTACTAAATAAACGGACTTGGAGAGTAGAACTCAACAAGCGAAAAGTGTTCATTCTAAATTATATATGGCGGAGGTCACGACGTGGTGGGCTAATTTTTCTTGACTATTCCGTCGATATGGGTGTCAAATAAAAGCGGTTGGAGAGTAGAGTGTGAATTGTAATAGAGAGACTAAATAAAAGAATTCCATGAAATAGTCTTTTATTTAAATAAATGATCTGGCATTATTCAGGTAACTTTTGTGCGAATATCCATAAAAATTCTGGATATGTAAAAAAAACACGAGTTATTACATATTAAAATTTGTAGCTTTATAAGCTCAACTTTTTTTTTTGCACGCTGGATACGTTTCTTAGAAAACCGTGCAAAAAAAATCGTGTAAAGAAAAACATGCGGCATATGGTAAATTTGGAGATATGTTCCACAGCTTTAAAAAATCGCGTAAGACGAAAAACCTCCAAATATGTTCCTAAAAAACCGTGCGAAAAAAGTCCATATTACATATTTATAAAAACAAAAGTCCGTAAGTACAACATATGAAAATTTAAATTGAACTGAGGAATTACAACCAATTTAGTAACAATTTATTGGTACTTCATAAAAAGTTTATTATGGACTGGACGCAAAAAGGCTATCGTTACCAGATGTGAGGAGCACAACTGTCGGATCAGATTCAAAGAGGAAGAGTTTCGTTCAATATTAACTGCATTTTTTGGTTTTTTTGTTGTTCTAAAGTTTGCTAATAATGTTGTTACATATTTGTAGCAAATTTCCAACCCTCGAGAATTAAATTAGCCGTAAACGGCTGAATTTCTTCTTCGAGTTCGTTACTATCGATTACCGTAAACTGTCAGGAATTTGGCGACGTTCAAGATAATGTACAATGAGATAAATAAACAAGTGCATAAGTGCAGAAAATTCGGGAACTTCCCCGCTAGCACATAAATGTATGGGCATAAACCGGCCGACTTCTGATCACGTTATTGCTCCACTTGTGTTTTGTGGCTGTCTATACAAGCTTCTGTAAGACAATGCCAAAAATTTACAAAATTAAAAAAACTTTTTTTAAGATTCGTGCTAGAAGAAGAAGTTTCCCGTAAAAAAGTGCATTTGTTCTTATTGGCCAATCGTGTAACACAAAGGTTGGGTATATAGCCACATAAAATTGATTGAGACAGAATTTATTATTATTATTACTATTATATAAATTTAGAGAATAAATTCTAAGACTAAAGTCTTAAAGCACTAGCGTCTAAGGCTTTCGGCTTTATTTTTTTTATTAATATTATTATTATTATTATTATTATCATTATTATTATTATTATTATTATTATTATTATTATTAAAAACTCTACCGCACTTGAGACAGAATTTATTTTCTACTTTTTTTAAAAAAAGTTTCCATGTCAGAGAATAAATTCTAAGACTAAAGTCTTAAAGCACTAGCGTCTAAGGCTTTCAGCTTTATTTTTTTATTAATATTATTATTATTATTATTATTATTATCATTATTATTATTATTATTATTATTATTAAAAACTCTACCGCACTTGAGACAAAATTTATTTTCTACTTTTTTTAAAAAAAGTTTCCATGTCAGAAAAACTAGTCAAATGAATCTCATCCGATATATCCGTTCTATACGGGGAGTCTTCCCATGCACGGAATCTATTTGTAACCTGAAGATGTGAAGTTGTAATCAACTAACTAACAGTGGGCCAACCGATCCATCGACTTTGCGAAGTTTTGACGTGTTCTGTTAAGTAATGTTCTCAGATTATAATTGAAATACCATCAAGCCATCAACCATTAAAGAGATTCCATCATTCTTATAGAATTTCCCAAAGGTGCTTTTATGGAAATGTCTATGTCTACGTCTGTATAATGGATATCAAAATATCTAAGAAAAATTTTCTATCAACATACTTATCACTTACTCCTGCTGAATACATTACGAAACTGAAAAAAATAAATTTCATTTAAAATACACAACAAAATTGTACATAACATGTTATGTAAGCGAAAGCAATTTGTTGCGTAACTGTAGCAAAAAATATACGACAATATTGCTTTCACAAAATCAGCCCTTCGTATGTAACACTGTGATGACGTCTTAGATTAAATATAATTTATATGGAGGTGTACATAGTAATAGATAGATTCAGTATAACATAATAATGTGCTCGAAAAACAGGTGTGATAAAGTGATCCAAGGGTGTGATCCAATCCATTACTCTGCGTTGCTAATTTTACATTTTTTTTAGTTTTATGCTAGCTACGTGAAGTTCAGAAGCCTTTTGAAGCTAATCTAACGTGAATAGAAAGATCTCACGTGATTTCCTTATGTAAAGTGCAGATGAAAACAGTCGTTAAATTGATTTTCCTACTGATCAGCAATACGTTTTAAAGTTGCTCGACTTATTCACATGATATTTTACACTATTTTTGAGCAGAAGCAAAAGCAATCCTGACAAGCGGTGGTAGCTGCTGACTGTATTTACTTACTAAATACTCAATTTTCTTCTAATCCTACATTCTTCAGTAAACTTTGTTCATAATACGATTGATAGTTTGGTTCAGCGAAAAAACCTCTTGTTAAAGTCCTTCGGGTTTACGAATTAAGGCCTTTTAAAGGCATTCGTGTTATAATTATAAGACAGTTTAACAACAATCCTAATACTGAGAAACCGATACGGTTTCAAAAAACAACAAAAACTGACCTTAGTTAAGTTGAAGAAAGTTTTGTTTGGATACGAAACATTTGCAAGCTATGCTTAAACTTTTGCATCTAAACGCAAATTTGAAAAAAAGCGAAGCCATTAAAATAGGCATTTTTTTTAATATAGTCGTCATCTCTTTTTAGACAATTTGCATTAAATACATTTTCGATCTCACGATCACGATCACGATCCCTCCTTGCAATAGTGTCTAACTTGCATTTTAATTCATATTCTGTAGCTATTTTTTCAAACTTTGATTTTACGCAATCTTTCAAGACCGATACCTGATTTGTAAATTAAAATCGAATATTTTAAATATGCTTTTAGGCGGCGCAAATATTAAGAAAAACTTACTCTCTCTCTTGGCGACATAAATGTTTTTTACTTTATATACTATGTCTTAATAGTTAATTATCTCAGCTAAGAAAAAAAGGAAAACAAAAAGAAACCACAAGTAAAATGAATTCGTGAAAAAGATTCTCATCGCATCAATCATGCTTTTCCAACACAGTATGAGGCATTATATCAAGCAAAGAATTATATCAGTTAAAGGGCTTTGTTAGCTGCATTACTAACCTGAAATAGTTGACATAGTGCGATTGTGATTTCCGCGAACTAATTCGGATGGTCTAAGACTCGGCTCTTCAATGACTTCTAAGCCAGAATCTGAATCCATACCGGTATCGGAATGCAAGTTACTATTGGATGTGCGATGGCATGAATTCAAAGAATTGGATTGATTTGAATTGAAACTGAAATTATTGTTATGATGATCTCCGTGTTGATGAGCCGGCGATCGTAGCGGTGGCGGTAAAGGTGGAGGTGGCGGGCCATTTACTATATAAAGTCGAGATAAATTCATATAAATGATAAAATAAAAATAATCTGATATTCTAATGAAATTTAAAATGAAAGCTTGTCTTCAGTTCGAAATCTTTCATTTCTTTCAAAGCACAAAATAAAAGTTTCTATACATATATAGAATATATATATATATATATATATAGATGCGCACATATATATATGTGCTTGTGACCCACTTACCGACTTCTGCATGATTTTGTATTGGTGGTGCTGACGAGACTCGTTTCAAGTTACGATTAATATTATTGGGATTATTACAGCTGCTGCTATTGCTGCTGCTGTTGCTGTTGCTGTTGCTGTTGCTGTTGCTGTTGTTATGGTTACTATGATTATTGCCGCTGCTATTGGCACTATGTATATTATGATTATTGTTGGTGTTGTTAATGTTGTTAACGCTGGAATTGGAATTTGCTGATATCAATGAGTTGCTGCTGTAGTGCTTGTTGCTGTTATTATCCAAATTGTTACGTATAACGGAATTCTTATTCGCCTGCTTAGTTCGCTCAACAACGTCTTCTGGCGGGCATACACTCTCGTACGTATCGCTTTTAATACCGCTATTTAATTGATTTCTCAAGTTGATATTTTTACCGCTATAGTTGTCCTTCGAACGTAAAGCTGATTCGTATTTACTATGAAGTCCGGTCGCCGATTGCGACTTACTGCGATTCAATACATTCGAATCCCGTTTATTATTGAGATTCTGGAAGAGAGGAGCAAGCATTGTTCATAAGTTAGAAACTCTTTTTAGCTTTTTTATTATACTTACATGATTGCTGTATTGCATAACAACGTCGGTACTGCGAGTTGATGAGGCACTGGCCGATCTCGAATGTGAGCCGCTATCTCGAGATCTTGACCGACCAATAATATATTTTTTTTGTTGATTTTTGCGAGCTTCCTCACGCACCAAATAAATATCCTCGTAATCATGATCGTGCGAATTTGATTTATTGTTACTGTTATTATTATTGTTGCTGTTGTTGTTATGTTTATTATTATTTTTATGATTGTTTTGATGTATTAATAAATTATTTGATGCATTGTTATTATTATTGTTGGCAGTAGAATTTGTTTTATTATTGTTTAGTACGTTGTTATTGTTATTGTTATTGTTATTATTATTGTTGTGCTGATGTTGATGTTGATGTTGATAGTTATTGGTGTTGCTATTATTGGTTTGATGATTAAAACTGTGTTTACGATGTAATTGAACTTTGGGTGAATTTAAACTGGACGCTATAGATATAGATTCCTCAGAACCGCTGCCACCTCCACTTGAACTGGAATGTACATCGGCTTGTATGGTCATAGCTGTAGTGGAAGGTGTTGAATTCGTTGATGAAGAATTTTTGGAGTTGTGATGATGTGAACCGTGTTGATGTTGTTGTTGTTGTTGATGATGTTGATGATGCTTTTGTTGTTGCTGTTGTTTATGAGGATTCGAATGCTTGACGCTGCTACTGTCTGAATCGAAGAGATCTCTGACACGATTGTATACCACCTCTTGCGGATCATGCAGAAAAAATGAATCGCCAGACATGCTGCCATTAGGTGATGGCGGTGCGTAAATACCATTCATACGCATCGGATTAACGTAGAGACCATCATTAGTTGGTACTAGAGAACCGTTATAGATTTTCTCCGATGAAGTTTGCGAGTGTTGCGATTGCGGCGAGTATAAGGTTTCACTATTTTTACTACGCACCGCTAATGTCGAAGGCGGATGTAAATAAAAAGGCTCTGGATCCGAACTCATCGTTGAAGATGATTTTGATTTGATTGTGTTGCTGCGACTGGTTTGTTTGCTACTGACCGAATTGCTGCTGCCATGGCTATTATGACCGTTAATGTTTGAATGCGATTGCTGTTGTTGTTGTTGTTGTTGTTGTTGTTGTTGTTGTTGCTGCTGCGGCTGTTGCTGTTGTTGCTGCTGCTGCTGCTGCTGCTGTTGATTTCTAGTTGATGGTTTGCTATATCTCTGTGAGGTATTCTTGTCTTGACGCATATTGTGTTCAACTGATGTACCATGTTGCACTAACACATTGAGACACTATTTAAATGCAATTGTTCAAGAAAAACAAGTTGTTTAAAAAAACATTTGAAAGTTGTTTCTGAAACTACTCAAAACATGCGTTTGTCGATGCGTAAATTTCTACTCACCTCAACTTGTTGATTTTCAGCTGCATCATTAATGGGCGATTTGCCATATTTATCCAGTGATAATTTTGCGCCATGATTAAGCAGCCATCGCACTACAGACAAATGTCCACGCGATGCGGCAAAATGCAATGGTGTCGCACCATCACCGTCGCGCAAATTAGGATCAACTCCCTGATCTTGAACCTAAACAATAATAAAAGAACAAAAACAAAAATTCATGCATCATTTCCTTCACAATAAACGGTTATAATCAACTATTGTTGTTGTATTATCACATTACGCTAAACCATGATAAGTTAAAGTAATACGGTCCTGCACAGTCGACTATCAAGTATCCTACATTTAGTGTAAGTTTCGCTCCATAGGAGAATTTTAATTTTTCTTTGAATTTTTTCGAGAGGTATTATGCGAATTTTTTCCAAAATACAACATCGCACGGTAAGTAAGAATCCCGCGTAAAGATCTCCTTTCAATTGGGTTCGTTTGTGAGAATATCTCAGAGTCCATTTTCTGCAATGATTTTCTTTTTTAAAAAAAGGCTCTCTATGGCAAGTGGACCTAAAGACGCTCCGATCTGAGTCATAAGGATGGACCAGCCAGCAGACTTGGATCAATTAAAAAAGTGATTATAACTCAATTGATATAATAAAAGATAAGTCTATCTCAAGTCCTTCTCGATACTACATACATGGGTGCAATATACCACTTATACTATATATAAGCGATGTAGAATATATAATAAATACTTTGCGATGTATTTCGCCTTAAGTACAGCGTAGCAATCGTATAACTCAATTTTCCAAAAAAAAAACGTGGAAAAAATATGCACAGCACTAGCAAAGGGGAAGAAGTGGAAATTTTTGAAAAACCTTGCAAGACTACGCTTTTGGCGAACGTACAATAAAATTTACTTAACCAACTTGCGATTCGTAATTGTTTCAGGCATATTTATGTGTCCAAAATGAGTGTTTGTGTAGCGAAATTGCAAAAGGACAAGGGGCTGCACAACTGCTCTTGGCGAAAACCTTCAATCTTAACTTTTGCATATCAGTTGGAGCGCTTACGCGAGTTTGAAAAGTGCACGTATTGATAGACATATAAAATTCAAGCTTCCAAATGTTACGAAGAAGATGGAGAATCTTAGAAGTGGTCTCTACTGCGTATTTTTAGACATTACGAATGGAATTACGAACGGAATTCCTACTAAATTTCACTAAAATATGCTACGCTTCCACTGAACTCCATTCAGCGGTGCTATATAAGTTCAAATGAACACAATGACCTGGGGGATCATATGCGTCATTGGCAAATGAGAGCGAACGTCAGAAATTTCTTGCTGCGCTTGGAGCACCCAGAATTGGCGAATTCGCTCGACCAGAGCGGTCAACATCATCGGTGTTCATAAGACCACGTTTGCAATTAGCAAACCCGTGCTGATTTTGAATGTGTTTCTCTCACCAAACCGTCAACGAAATTCCGTGTTTTCCCATTGGGTTGAAAATTAAAAAAGTTGTCTCACTACAACAAAACATTACTTTGAAAACGTGTCTTGTTCACTAATGTCTTGTATATAGTAGACTAGCGTGACACTTTAAATCAGGATCGTGGAAAGTATATAGAAAGCTGAGACTTGGAAGTGGGCCTAACCGGTCCATAAAATGGCGAACACTTAATATTGTAAAACAATAGCAAAAGCAATGTGTACAACAAATTCATATAAAAAGGAAAAGTTTCAAAATATTCTGAATAACTTGACCCGCCAAGGAAATATCGGTTTGTAAAAATGTTAAAAATATTTACATACAAATGTGGTGGCGATTCGTCGTCCACGTGCCGCGCCGCAGAAAGTTATCAAAATAAACTTTAGCATTTTCATAGAATCGCTTGAAGTGTAGCAGAGTATGAAACATTAATCTTCGTGAAAGCGAGTGTGCGTTCAAGGTTAGCTAGATCAAGCAAATAGTAATTGTAAACCGTAGTAGCCCCTTCACGAGATCAAAATTAATTTGTTCGCCAAGCAAGCAACTGCTGCGATCAACGACAGCTTATCCTACAATTAGGCTATCAATATGTAACCCCCTACGAGATTCGGTTTTTGACATTCAAGGACGCGGAATCATAGCCCACCAAAATGGTTTGTAACACTCTGAAATATGCATCAGTGCAAATGTGCATCGACTCTTTTACTAAGAATTACGAAAACGATTATATTCGGCAAACACTACAAGTTAGGAAGATTTCAGATATATTTGCAATCAAGTCGTTGACTGATTCCTGACAATTTTCAAATATAAATCTAAAATTTGATTGCCTCAAATCATCAAAAAGTGTAGGCTACAATCTTCTGTATGAATGTATGGATACGGGAGGCTCATCTACATCTACCAGCTGCTTTCAATGTTTCTCTTCTTGGTTTTTTATTAGCAGTCACCTCCAACTCGCTTAGTAATTGATTTGTTAGCGTATGAACATAGGCAAAATAAATGTGTAAACATGTAATGGACAACGCAATCTCGTTTTTAGAAGTTGGACGCTCACATCAACATTTCGTTAGAATAGCTCAGTGCATTTTTCCCATAATTCCCATGATTCCCATAAAAAGACTGCGGAAACAACTGCATGCGTTATTTAGATGAACAGATTTTGGCTTTTTTAGTTAGTTTTGCAAGTTTTAGCCAAAAATATCATCAAAATATTTAAAATTAATTTTTATAATTTGGTGTCTCAGTAAAGATGTCTTGAGTGTTTAAGTTCGTATTAGGAATGAATGACACTGCGGTCTAGCAGGCTAATAACGTAGATTTGACAAAGGGAATAACAAAACGGGCATCTCCGCGTAATCTCCTACTGACACTCGACAGGAATTTTCAGCTGAAGCTGTAACTGACCGATGAATGATGCACATATATGTACGTAATAAAGAGATGAATATACGCAATCGATATATTCACAAAGATTAAAAGATTGCATCCTTTACGTACGTAAGTTTGAATTCACTTTAAATCTGCTTTTAGCGGTAAAAGTTGCTAACATTAATAAGATCCACATGCGTATGTTTGTTTATATTTAGATCAATTTAGAAAGGCAGAATTTCTGGTTGATCTACATTAAACTCTCAGTGATGCACAAACTTTTGCCTGATATTTGTAACGAAAGGAGATAAAATAAAAATTGAAAAATTGACATCAATCGACATCAGTGCAAACTAACTAAAAACATTTTACAAATAATAATCGCTAAAGCTCTGAAAATGATTTAAGCTACATCCACCTTATATATATATATATATATATATATATATTTCCATTATTAACTTTCCTTATTTGCAACAAGGGTTGAAGCGTAGCGGACCTCTTTTGATTGCCAGCAAATTCTATTTCATTTCAATTCTCTGCAAACATGTTTTAATTGGTTGAGAGAGACAGAGAGTGAGAGAGAGTGAGAGAGGTCAAAGAAGTAGTAAACGAGATTCCATCCACTGCGAGGGGTAACATCATGTGTCTATCTTGATGACGCTTCGAAAAGCGCATAAAAACCATGTGAAGTATATATTCCCTCGACTCTTGAATCGATTTAGCAGGCCGCCCTACAGTCTAACCGCTTGGCTTTTATCTGTTTGTCTATCCGACTGACTCTCGATCCGCCCGGTAACTGGTCCGATGTTTCTACGATCTTCTTGCCCGACCACTTCTCTACATCGCTTTTGTCAAATTTCCACCTATCGGTGTGTATACTTTTATGTGTTGAGTCAAGTTCCTGTGATTTTCAATCGGTTTGGCCTATCTACGGGCTTGTCTTGTCACTTGTGTATCCTGTCCTGTTACTCCTTCCGTTCATCTTTCCTTTTCAAAATCTTAACAATACATTTTATTAAAACGTTCTATCAAAGTCTGACCCGTTTTATACCCCCCGTGAAGCTGTCTTTTACGTCAAACCCACTTTTCTACCCTCTAACCCTTGTCACCCTAACTATCCTATGTGTTGGTCAATACCACATTTCTGCAATCTTCAATATATTTGACTTTTCTGACACAATCAGGCGTCTTTTTACAAGTGTTCTTGCTGCTGACAGGTACTGTCTACTTGTTCTTCCACTCGTTGAGCTACTTATCAAGTATTCTATGTTTCTAGTTCGGTTCGTCTTTTTAATTCGCTTAATCTCGAGCCGATTTGGCTGCTCGTTCTATTTTTAAGCCACTTTCCTCTTCCCTCCTTTCCATGCCTATCGGTTTATATACCCTTTCTGTACCTTTTATTGGAATTCTATCAATTAATACAATGCGCCCACAATACTGGGAGAGATTGAATTGAAACATTGCGAAATGCTTAAGAAAATTAGGGAAATTCCATCTCTCAAAATCTCCTCAAAAACCTTCGTCTGTAATTGTGGATGTGTTAGTTAAGCGTTAGTTACTCAACTTTGAATCTATTATCGATTATAAGATATGATACTTTTCGTATATATATATAGCTGTAATCAATATAAAATCCAGAATTAACTTATCATAGTTACGACGAGCTAGTCTATCTGACGATTGCACACATTTTTTTTTCCTTTATTTTGCTTGTAGTTAAGGGTTCTTCCCTTAAAAATGCAAGCGGGTCGTACGTAAACACGTCCAGCAGAACGAAGAAAATTCCAAAAGAAATTCTTCATAACTGAATAACTTGAGTGTTAGTAGATCAACGCAAAAATCACATCTAAAATGGTTTTAATCAGTCGACCGATCTCCCCGAGATAATTTTCATCACATTTATAGTTACAATGTCAACGGAATTTTGGAACCACTGGCCTCAACATTTGCTTGAATGCATTTGCTCAGAAGTGCATACAATGATTCTTGTCATGTATAAAAAATATATCAAACGTTCGTTAGCTGGTACTGGTAACAATAGAGTTACTACTAATGTTGCTAAACAACTAATTGACAATTTATTTATTTATCGTCTACTTTTTCTTTTCGATTTTATAGGATATTCTCTCAGCTTGAGCGTTTTTCTTGCGTGCATGCATCATCAAGATTAATGAGATTTTCTTTTTGCTTTATCTCCAATAATGGCTATCTCTAGCTGATGCAAAAACCATTTAAAGTTGATATGAAACAACTTAATAACACAGTAAAGAAAAGCAAAAAAAATTAAAAAAAAATAAAAAAATATTTAAATGACATCTGCGTACTTGTGGACAGCAGTAAAGTGTTGTAAAAACCATAAGAAATATTACGAGCGAAATTTAACCCGCCTAAGTGTCCTCATTTAGTGTAATAGTGAATAGTCGGAAATGTCCAACTTTCAGTCGTTGCTTATCACATCCAAACCGTTGTTGTGTCGTTCGGCACTTGTCAGTTGCAAGACAGAAAAAGAAATTTTCTTAGCGTCGAATATTTGGCAATCAACGCAAACTGAAAGATCAAAATATGGAATTTTCAACTAGCAATAATCGCACAGCATTGGTTACGAGGTCGCCTCTGATCGTATTGTTGGGGAAAATGCAACCAACTTCAGCGTATGACTCAGCTAATTAAACATTAATTAAAAATAACTTTATTAATAACTTTATTAAGATTTAAACAAACATGGAGTTCATGTTCAATTTGCAAATTTTTTACTCAGCGAATTTTCTCTTGTTGATTTACTGAATTGCAGAAGAAGAAGAGGAAGAACAAGAAAAGCAAAAATGGAATTTACATAATGTTTTAGAGCAAAGTCAAGTTTTTTAGCAGAGATTGCCTAGAAGATGGTGATATTCTTTGACGGCGGAGAGTACTCGAATCAAGGCGTTAGTGAAGCCAAATTTTTAAACAGCCTCAAGAGATTTATTCTCCTATCGTACAATAATCATATAGCGTCTATTAATACCAATAGCGGTGCAATCAATGTTAATAAATGCACATCGCATCAATTTGCAGCGACTTCATGTATTTAAGGATATAAGTTCGCGGCATAGCGTAATGCAGCCGTAATAGCAAAGACTTTTGCTCGAAATGGATGAACTGTGAAAGCAAGGTTATACTCGCACTCTATACGCTATGCTCTAAGCTGTAAATAGACATCAGTTCGTAAATGGAGTTATTTTATCTAATCAAGGCTGTCGAGTCCCGAGGTAATGTTTCCCAAGCCTAACCTCGATAGTGAGAGGAATTTAGCTAAAGCTAGTTAAAGCTATGTGATCATGGACTTCTTGGACTGGACTTTTGGGTAGATTCATTAATGCACAAGATCTAGTTATACTTGTGGCCCTATACAGTCTTCTAACGAAAGAGACTTCTTCGCAGCAATGACTCCTCTAGAAAGAGTATTTGTTACGTTAAACTTGTAAATAAGAACAACAACTGAAGTCATTTTCTTTCTAGACTATATTTGTTACCAGTAATAGCGACAGCAATCGCCCATTAATTCAATTCGACCGACTCGTCTCTAGGCTGAATCTATGTTATAACGACCGCTGCAGAAACTGTCAATACGACCGGGCGGTACATATTGGTTAATAGACATTAACACATATGTCTTGACAAAGTCTGGAAGATTTCTTAAAGAGCAGCCAAAATTTTTAGCTAAATGGGCTGCGGGACGAGGTGTGGTTTTACGTAAAAATAATTTCAATTTGCATTTGTCATGATACTAAACAACTGTTGAAAGCCAGAATGCCCGCAATCGTAGGCTTTTAGTTGAAGCATAACCAACCAACGCTAAATACATAGCGCATTAGTTGGATCTCAAATGATGCGAAGAATGGTATGTGGGCGTGTTCTACTCCACAGATGTGAGCATTTTCCTTTTTCGCATCACCACTAAGCTACAAATGAATGCCACCAGTAAAGATAATTGTCGGGTCTTCGTTCAAGCTACCAATTGAGTTATATATGGCAATGCATGTGAGCTTCAATCACTGAGTCCTTTGAGATTTTATACACTTGCAGCTAACGAAACTAACGATTAACTTGCGTAATCCGGCCAGGGTGGGTAGGGTGGGTAGGGTGAAAAATGTTTAGAGCAACACATGCCTAATATAATACTTCTCAGCACTGTCTAATATAGACGTTCTCGTTCGCGGATGTTTCCTCTGTCGCACTTCTTTAATTTTTGACCATTTCAAAGCTACCAAAATACGCGTTATTTCCTCAACTCAAACTCAATCTCAAAAGCGTAACCTTCATCTAATGCAAACAATCTTGGCGGAAACAAAAATCTTGTACAAGCTATTTTATTGTAAACCATCAATTTTTTATCAGTGATTAAGAGTTGTATCGAAAAAATCAACATTTTTTTCGCGAACACTCAGACGATCTTGTTTACCTATGCATTCCTGTTTCCTCAGATAGCAGTGAAAGCTTGAACGATAAACATTTTGTGTTTCTCCTCTCTTTGCTGCTTTTCGACAAACGATTTGATTTCTATGCGTTCGCAAGCGATAAACTCTTTTCAACACAAGACATAATAATTTTGTTATCTAGTTTGTAACAACCAGAGAAACACGTTAGATAAATATATAGGAAATGCTAAGTGCGTACGACTTTTCCCTGTTTCTTACAAACTGTGTCGTACAAATTGGTCATGATTGGTTATTATTTTCAAGACTGAAACTATCGAAAAAAAATTCAAAATTCAATCTATTTTCATCACTAAGTCTCGCTCCCCAACAAGTATCGTTCTTTACCTTGGATTAGATACTTAATAGTATTAGGTAAAAATTTGCATTAAAATCGTCCATTATGATTACACTTGTAATAAATAATACGCAAAATGGAATGTGAACAATTGGCAACAATATGCATTCAAAGGTTAACTGTAAGTTACTTTCCCCAGATCGATAAAGTAAGTAATTATAGGAAAAGTAATCAAAGGAGGGGAAAAAAGTGAATCACATAATGCATAGCGAAAGCAAAGGGCGGATTGCCGCCACGTAAGATAATAATTTGTGTTTGATGGCTTGCCACGGAATCATGTACGCACACCGCGCGTTGTTCCATTCTGGCCGTAAGGCAATGAAAGCCTGCAATGGCGACAACACGACTAGAGTTGATCAATAGGAACAAAATTCAAATACCATCGTGACTACACCAGACGAAATCTTTCTCTAATGGCCTGATAAAAAGAGAGAAAAGAGTTTCGCTAGCAGAAGTTCTGCTAGCCGCGAAATTGCGCCATCTAACAGTCATTTGCTTCGCTCTCTGCAAAATATTTTTGACCTTTAACTCAAATAAGACCTACAAGAGCGACTAGATACTCAGTTTTTCATCCAGATATCTTAGGGGGTTTACGGTGCTGATAAATTTCATGCGAATTATACGAATTTTTTGAATTTTGTTCAAAAATTGTTGCGTACCTTTTCATTGATGTAACACTTGCGAGCAAACGTAGTTGAGATAGCAGGGGAGTGTGTAAAAATTTTTGCTGAAGTGAAAATAGGTTCTGATCTAGATATATATACTCCCTCACCCCTATACTCTATTTTCTTTGAACAACTTCCTCTATATCGAAGAAGAAAAATCTTTTTATTTTTTTTTTGCAATTTCTGTCATCTACGTATACATGTCTACATGTAAATGTAGAAAATGACTACGCGATCGTTTTCTCGTCAACGTTATATACAAATAATGCAAGAGAGTATGCAGAGATAGCTATTAAGACTGTGGAGCTGTGGAGTAATAAACTTGCATGCAATGCATGTTTGAGAAGACAAGGTTATAAACAAGTTAAACAGGCAATTATTGTGTATACGTTGTCATTGAAATCGGTTTTTTTTTAGCTCAAAATGAAAAGAGATCGAATGGAGAATTTGTGGCAGCATTTTGGGTTTATTTTATTAGCGACACTCTTCTTTCACCTGAACCGTTCAACATATATCGCTATATATGAGTTTTCTATTTTTTATTTTTTATTTTTTGTTTTTTGTGTTTTTTTTGTTTTTTGTTTTTTGTGTTTTTTTTTTTGTTTTTCATAAAACACTTGTATACGACTAGTAAGCATTCATTTAACACACTATCACTTACCATCCATTTAAGACAATCCAAGCAACCCATTTGTGAAGCGGCATGTATCGGTGCCATACCATCGCGTGCCCGTACATATAATGAGCCGCCAGCTTCAAGCACCAAAAACTTGAGCACTTCCAAATGCCCCTCTTGCGCGGCCAAATAAACCGGTGTAACATCGTTGTCCATTTGCGTATTGGCGCTAAAAGTAGACGAAAAATGTGTACAAAATACAAAGCGTTCTTATTTAGTTGGACAAAATATTTTTCGGTATCGCTTTTCGCCTTTCATCTTTACTTCAGCTAACAGACTTGAATAAACTTTACAAGACAGCGGTATATAAATAATGCTACCAAGTATGATATGGTTTTTTTTGAAAAAAATCTCTATTTACGATTTTAAGGTTTTATTCACCTAATATGCAATTAAACGGTTTGATTGGTATACGCCGTGGTATTATATTGATTTTCCGCCTTAATTTTTTATTTATTTATTCATTTATTTATTTGTTTTGTTTTTTGTTTTTTGTTTTTTTCTTTTTTTCTTTGAGATAAATAAGAATAATCTTAAATATGTTTTCTGTTCAGGGGCTTCCGTACTTTTTAATGCATTCTGCTCGCATTCGCATATGCTACGCGACCTGAGTCCTGAAATAGTCATCGGCGATCGGTGGGCGTCATATCAATTTTCAAATTCATTTCCATCACTTTAATTATGTCCGTCTGTCTTACCTTAGACCATTTGGTAACGAAAATCGCTTCACCTTTCCATTCTGCATTGAAAATAGCGAGAAAGCATGTACGAGCAATATTAGGCACGTATTTACTTTGGTAGATTCGTTGCGAAACAACTACAACAACTACAGCTGATTATGTTTCCTTTTATTAGTTTTGACAAATATCATCCAAGACCTAGTGCTTGCTATTCGATTATGAAAGTTAATCGGGTATCGGACGATTTCACATATTGACTCACTGTTCTAAATGTGGACCACATTAATCTATTTTTTGCCGGAGCCATACCCCGCTCACCTCCCCCTTTAATAAAAAGGTACTCATTATTTTTCCTTACTTTGGATTATAGTAGACGACATGGTGTGGGATAGTGATTGACTGGTCTAACCCATCCAAAATATTTTAAGCAGTTTTTTAATAGACACAAATGTTTTGACGTTTAAATAAGCGAATTGAAATCCGAACGCCCTTGCAACATGAGTTATAACGAAATTTTAACAGGCCAGTAGGTCAAGCTAATATTTCTTTAAATTGCTTAAGCATTCACGTAATCGTAATTGAGAGTAAAACGTTTACTGTATAAACGGAATTGTACAGAGGCCCACATTTTTCAAAAATTACTTCGCAGAAAAAGACCAAATTATACAAAAACAAGTGAAAAAGTTATATTCGGCAGACACCGAATACCACATACTCTCCACTACGCTTCCCGCATTCCACTCTTTAAGTTCTTTTATTTGATACCCATATCGCTGGTATTATTAAGAAAAAATTAATCGCGGTGTCTACGACCATTTTCAATTTAAAATGAACCCATTTTTAGGCAGATAATATATCTTCATTTGTTTGGGTGTAAAAATTAGTTTTAAACGTTTTGTCTTATTTGCTTTATCATAAATAAGCATTAAACCTGAAAAAAAGTGGAAAAAATTAAATTTAATTACTCGTAACTTTGTGTGGACACAGCCGATTGGTTCCAATTTTGGACCTAGAGAGTAATAAGTGTAAAAGTGTCTCGTAAAGCAAATGTCAAAAATTTCAACCTTTGAACTTTAATAATTTCCGAGTAACGGACAAAAATCCAAAAATTTGTGTGAAAAAAAACTGAGTTGCGTTCAGTTTACACTCCATTGGGCGCTGTTGTTCTGCCCAATTTGGCCCATTTTCAATAATACCATTGCGTGCAGAAACTTCCAATATTTCTACCAACTTTGAAGTCGATATTCTCATTTTTGCGATCAGGAGACCACATGGACGCACAGACACACAGACCGACAGACATGGCTAAATCAATTCAGAATTTCAGGCTAATCGAAAATATATATCTTAGAGTGGTGGGTATAAAAAGAGAGAAAAAAATAAAAACGATAAAATATTTTTGATTAAAATATCATAAGCAAAAATCGATCTCACCTAACAACGCTGCGGCGACTGTTGCGTTCTTTACGTACACCGCTGTTCGATCCTAAATGCATTGTTGCATCGGTTATCGTTGTATTATTGCTTTCATCGGCATCATCTAACATTTCTGCTAAATCAGAGAGATCATCACTTGGTATCCGTCGTAAATTTGTGTTATCATCTTTTATGTTCACACCATGACTATTCAATTCATTCGCCACTAAGCAAATGTCATTATTATTCGTTTTATTTTTATTCTTATTTCGACGATATGAGGTAAAACTTGTAGTCATTTTACCAAAAAAACCTTTCTTAACGCTGATTGTCGAAAAATAACTGATATTAAAAAGTAACGATTTCATGAGCAAAACAATGCAATTAATACACCCTACACGTGAAGTCTAATGCGAGAGATGAAACCCACTGCTTATATTTAAGTAGAAGGATAGTAAAAGCGAAAATGGAATTTTAGGGGAATAAGCGAGAGTTGCGAAAGAGATGCGAAACGTTGTTGATAGAACTTAAGGCACGTCCGATTCTGCCACGAATATCAAATGATTATAAAGCTCGAACATGTTTTTCTTTTTTTTCTCCTTCATTTATTTATTTATGGTTGTTCTTAATCTTGGTTTTATTAAATTCTTACAGAATTTGTTTTTAAGTTTCACATTTTAATTTCATTTTTTTTTTTTTTTTATTCGCATTTATTTGTTTTAATCGATTAAGTCAACAATAACCCATATTACGTTGTTCTAGATCTAAAATAACACCTTTTGTTTATAATGCTAACCAATTCAGTTAATTTGTAACATTCAGGAATACGCATAAGGTCAATATACGCATATTATAAATATATATACATATATATCTATGTACATTGATCATCACAAAAAGAGACGAAGAGATACGGTTGGATTATATTCTCTATAAATCGCCGATTTAGATCCGCCGGTCAAATTTGGAACTAAGCTTGATCCGGCTAGAACTACATCTTTAATTGCAGAAATGTTAAGATAATCTCATCACAGAAGAAGAAAATTATGGAAATTTAATACAAGTTTGTATCTTCCCTAAAAATAAAGTCATTTATCTAAATTTAGTTTAAAACTTTACTTTAAAAAAAAGAAATTTCATCCGGTCGTAACCGGTTCATTTATACCCATCACTGTTATTCTAAAAAAGATTAAAAAAAAAGTAAAACAACTATATTTTCTCGCCCTATAATATAGAGCGGGCGCAGCCGATTTATTTTTACTTCGAAAACAGGAATTTTTGTCGCATAAGCGTGTTCTTTAAAAAGTTGAAGCCACTTTCAAGTTCTTTTGCAATTTTACTGACGACTCCTTCATTTTCGCTAACGGGAGAAAGTTCACCATACGATACACATACTACATACTGTACTACAAACATTACACTACACAGTTGGGTAGACGGAGAGATGGACAGACTAAGAGAGGGACATGTTTAGATGCGTTCCAAATTTGCAACTGAGCAAAAATTTGTAAACTTTACAGGGTTTTTTGAAGCTCGTTTCTGCGCCTTACAAAGGTATTAAATATAAAATTAAACTTTGATATACTACAATATTGGGTGGGCGTGGTCAATATTTTCCATTTTTCTACAGATGCTACAGCATCGTCCATAGAATGAACGCTTGTCTGCTATAGCTTATGCGTATTGAACAAAAAAACAATTTTTTTATTGCTTTTGAGGTGTCAGAGGTGTCCTCACTTCACCCAGTAGCCTTCACATCAGCCCTTCAGCCGATTTTGCCCATTTCCAATACGAACCGACTTACAATATTTCTGCCAAATTTGACGTCGATAACTTAATTTTTGCGGCCAGGAACGGACACACGGACACACGGACACACGGACACACGGGCATGCTGAGATCGATTCAGAATTTGATGCTGATCAAAAAACTCAATACTTTGTGGGGTGTCTGAAGCTTACTTCTAGGCGTTTCAAACAGTTTGACAAAATTAATGCACCCCTCGTCCTTGGGTAATGGGTATAGAAAGAAATGTTCAACTTTTTGTATGTACGGAAGACAATGACAAAAACGAAAAAACGTACAAAAAAGCAAAGGTATGATGAGCTAGCTCTTGAAGAGTATCAAAGGGAAGTTAATTTTCTTGTTCGAAATCTTCAATCACCGTAGTAGTGAGAGATTCACTGGATGTTCCGTTTGCTTGCCGGACATCGTATACTACGGTACGATATACGATAGCCGTGAAGACTTGAACAATTTCTTTTCAAATGTGTTGGAGAAAATAAGAGAAATTTTCAAATAGAAAAAATGACTAAGACTTGTGGTCGATTCCTGTTGCTTTGTGATACGTTGAAAATAATAATAAGCGCATTTTACAACTAATCGTTGCTATGATTCTTTAATAATTCTTGTCTCAAATCATGCTATCAAATAGAAAGAAGAAATGTGTTCGTTTTATGAATTTATAAATATTTAAAAGCAATGGACAACGCCACTGAGCTTTGAATCCGCCCCAATGATGTTGCAATTCTGTTTAATTATTTAACTTGACTTTCCATTTGATAGAGAGATTGAAGTGTTTTTTGCTTATTTCATATAAATGTGACTGCAAGATGAAGCACAAAAAGTTTGACTGTCTGCAGCTTTTTCTAGTTTTGTAATTTGCGTGACTATCGTATACCCTCTGCTGAAGATTGAGAATGTGATAATCTTGCCATTCCATTTAACACTTACAGATATATATTATTGGCATTGTAATCGATTACTGGACATAAAAGAAAACCATATCTATGCTTATGGCAGTCACACTTTGATTTCGTGTCAATTTTGTTATTTGGAATATTGGAAGGAATACTTGTAGTATGAAACTGCAGAGAAAAAGAATGCCTTGTGTGTGTAATATTTTTTTCGTAAGCAGCTCAAGTGCTAGAATGAATATAGAAAAATGAAACTCTGCTAATTCGCCTGCGTATACACATTTACATCGATAAGCAGCATTTGGAAATCGTTTGGATCAAATAGATTCCATAACGTCGATTTCATGACGTTTTGACAATTCGTTTGCATACTACGCGTTGTTTCACTGATGCTAATTTTGTCATTTCAAAATAATGGGAAAAATGTGAATTTCGTGTTTTCGGATTAGAAACTTTATTGCTTTTCAATGAGAAAAAATACATTCGCAATCGGCGTATATTACACTGGGCTTGATTCTTTCAATAATCAAAGATACATAGTTGCATGAGAGAGAGAGAGAGAGAGAGAGAAAGAAAGCGAAGATGCATTCAATCGATAAATAGATCTTACACCACATGTTACGTATAATATTAGGTTGGGGAAAAAGAAATCCATTATTTTTTCGGTAGATGGCTGCACTGGTAGATTTCTCGTAAAGTAACGATCAAACAATTTCAGATTTATGCTCGTTGGAAAGGTGACATTTCGCAGTAAAAAAAAAATTCTTTTATTGTTTTTTGTTTGGTGCATTCAGTTGTTGTGAGTTACAGCGTGCTAAAAATGGAAGTGAACAAAGAGAAAATTCGGTACATTTTACAGTTTTTCTTTGACAGGTGGCTAAAATTGTGAATGGTGTTTATGGTTCCGATACTGTAACTGCCAATTATGTACAATTTTGATTTCGTAGATTCCGTTTAGGAATTTTTAAAGTTAAAGATGCACCTCGCACAGGTAGGCCGGTCGTCGAAAATGTCGATAAAATCGGAGAAATGATCGGTGTTAGCAGTCGTAACATCGCCCAGGAGCTAAAAATCGACCATAAAACACTTTTAAACCATTTACACAAAGCTGGATTCAAAAAGAAGCAAAAACAGAAGAAGGAGAAATAATGGATTTTTTTTTCCCCAACCTAATATATCGCATATATGTGTAAGATCTGGCAGGTCTTTGTAAGTAATTGTACAACATATCAACCATATGTTATCCTATATCGGATATAACATAATTTCAAACTCGCATCAAGTTCAAGTTCCAAGTTGTCAGCTTAAGCGCTTTAAAGCCCTAATTTAGGGAAAAGAAAATAACTTGAAAAGCTCTTTATAAAGTTTTGTGAACAGTTGCGCCTAAATATTTCAGAAGTCCCGAAACGTTTTAAATCAAACTTTCATTTATTTGGTGTGTTTGAGTATTTTTTACAAAAACGCCATACAATTTTTTCCCTTAACAAATACATTTCAACATGCGTTGCAAACATTTGCCAAATCGAATATATTCGCTATGGGGAGCATAAATGTATAAATGTATGAATTTGAATAGTTTTACTATTAATTAAAATGGACGCAGAAAATGAAAATCTTTACTAGGCCATAGGGCCATAGGGCCATAGGGCCATAGGGCCATAGGGCCATAGGCTGCCATAGGCTAGATGTGGCAATTTTAAAAGATCAAAACTAGATTAAATTAAATTAAACTTAAGCATTAAACTGAAAGCATTAACGGAGCAGAAGAAGATTTTAACGAGAATGTAATAAAAAACTATGCAAACATTTGCCTCCGTGCGCTTATGTAACTAGTGCAAGGCGAATGAATTAATAGTTTTGCAAGTAATTGTTTATTAAGAAACGCGGCTAATTATCCAATATTTGTAATCAATTAAAGTGGTTTCTGGTTTTTGGTCAACACGATTAATGTATTTTTTAATTGATTTTGATTTTTCAATATTGACGCGATGTGCGAAGAGACCACACCGTCTTTCAAGAAATCATGTTTTTTCTTACAAAACCTTATTGCGTCAAATTTCAATATAAGACTAGCTTTTTGCATACAGTATGCACATGCAATACCTTTCACTATAAACAAACTTAATAAACAAGTGAATATATAGTAAAAATATAAGCAAACAAAATAAAAAATTCCTTTATGCAGAATGCAACTGTCGCCCGTTTTCTTAAACTTACTCTTAAGACGGAGGGGTAAGTGTTGAAAATGTTTATTTTATTAAATTCTTCAATTTTGGCAATAATTTGTTCGTGTCAAGTGAGTAAAGTGAAGTGGGACAACGCTCAATATATTTTTTCTGTTTAACAGTTAATTGAATGTAAAGATAATTTTCTTCTTCTTCTTTTTAGCAACACATTCGCCAATTAAAACGCTTTCGATACTTTTCCTTGAAATTCTCTCTCTCTCTCTCTCTCTCTCTCTTTTCTTTTTTTGCTTTTATTTAAGCAAATTTATATGTATCCGGTTTTTTCCGGACATTAAAAATCCCACAAGGAGTACCAACACTACCAACAAATTGAAATGTTTGACTGTCAAGATCAAAATTTAAGTTAAGTGAAAATCGTAGCAAACAAACTTGAATTTAAGCATAGCGTCCATTACGTGTCCTTATCTATTTGTAAGCATTAGTGCAGAAATATATTATACGTGTTATGCGGATTGCTAAACACTATTAATGTTAGCGTTTCGTCTTCACAGTCACGCTTACAGTGGATACAATTATATGATCGTTCCGCTTGTACACCAGCGATGACCTAAGAAGATGAACTTGTTAGAGGTAGAACTTTTCAGTTTTCTTACTACAATAGCAGAGATAATGATGCGAAAATTGATAAGCGATTACTCGTCTCCATTACTCATGACAAAAACTAGTAAGCAAAGGATTTATGTAAGCTAAAGTAAATCTTGCATACACGTCATCCCGAGTAAAACACGTACTAATCGACAGACTTTTATTAAGTGAAGGTGTGTTAGTTAGTCTATCGGTGTTATTTCTCTACAGATTTTGAACTATTAGTAAAAGTGCTAAGTAATCGTGGTCTTCTGAGATCTTTTGTTTGAATTTTTATATTTTATCCTCGTATAAATCCCCCCTCTGCTGTTGGTTGGTCGTGTATATTGGACCGGTACCGTTGGCAATTTTCAAGACATTTCGATGTAAGTTAATCCAATGACCTATTTTGGCCCAACAATCAAACCGTACGGTTTGGGTTAAAGCATTTGTCCGTCTACTGGCCGTATAAGGCCTCACTTTAATGCGATTCTTGTATGAGAACAATTTGCTTTTTTAGTATTTCTCGGCAAAAATCGATGGGAGCCGGATGAATGTAGAAAATCTCGACAGAATGGGAACTACTTGCTGTACATGCCCTCTTACAAAAAATGAACTTTGGAGGGTAACAAGGTACAATTTTATTTCAGTATTTCATGACGGCGTTAAATGAGGGCTTGTAGTTGATGACATGGTGAAGGCTGGTTGGCCTTAATCGCTTGTAATGTTTTAAATAGTTTCAGTTCTAAAAGATGTACATATAGCTTGGAAAGTATCGTATAATTATTTTCAACTGTAATCAGCAACGGTAATGACCATCCATCCGTCACATTGCCAGCCATCAATAGCAGATACAAAAACGTAAAAAATTAATTTACGACCTTTTTATGCAGCCTCTCTATTTTTATATAGTCTTTTGGCATTTTGTTGCGACATTTGTTTTAATTTTTTATAAATTTTCAATGTATTCAAGTTCACCGTTTAAACGTGAAAATAGTAAACGTTTCAAAAATGTTTAAAAACGATCTAAAATGATTTGTGAAAAATTGCATATTAATCTGCCGATAACTGTAAAGGAATGTATAGAACTCAGATAGCATTAACGATTGCTCTCCTGCTAGGAAACTTAAAGACACAAGGATTGAAAAGGCTATCGTAATCTTACGCAGAAATATTGGCGGTGATACGAGTATATCCCATCTGCGAAATAAATTATCAGTCTCCGCCATATATAAATAATTCCGTATACGTTGGATAGGATGTCATGTAGCTTGCGAAGGAAACGTGTTTGTTATACGTGGCAAAGTGATTCCTTGACAGAGATCCCTGCCTTAGAAAGCGCATCTTCGACGTCCAACGGAATTGCAATCTCAAGCATTGCACGCGAAAGACCGACAAAAGCTTCTAGAGATATCGATTCAGACTTTCAATTGGACCATCGAGCTTTATACGAATAAAAAGTTTCCGTAACTGGCTTCCGTAACTGCTTGACTTTTTTAAATATTTTACATTTTTCGGATATATTTGTAAGAGATCGATAACCATCTTCAAAACATGTTTATAGCATTATTGTGAGACCAAAGGGGGTTAGTCAATGTCAATCAAATCAGACCGAACCGTCACTACTGTAGTTCGACTATTTTTTTTAAATTCCAGAAGTTCGGGATGAAAATTAAGTCCTAAAAATGACACCGAACGTCCACTTGTTGTGGTTGGAGAAGTTGTTCGACTCTTGATCCTAAGTTTTCGAAGTTCCAGATAAAAATGAAACTCATCGCTCGTAATAATTAAAAAAAAAAAAAAAACAAATAAGAAAATTTTATTCGGCGGGGGCCGAATCCCACATACCCATCACTATACTCTTCAACTTCTTTTATTTGGGACCCATATCGCTGGTATTATTAAGAAAAAATTAATCGCGATGTCTACCGTAGTTATTTTAGAAAAATGTGGAAAATTTCATTCTTCTAACTTTTATAATTCCTGGGCAGCGAGCAAAAACCAACAAATTTTTGTTAAGAAAGACGGAGTTTTGTTCAATTTATGCTCCACTGCGGGCTTCTGCTTTGACCAATTTGGCCCATTTGCAATACCAACCTGCAATATCCACCTGCATGCAAAAAACTTCCAATGTTTCCACCAAACTTGGACTCGATATCTTCATTTTTGCGACCAAGAAAGTTTCAACAACAAACACTACACAGATACTCAGACAGACGGACAGATGGACAGCCATGGCTAAATTAATTCAGAATTTCACGCTGGACAAGAATATATATACTTGATAGGGTCTCTGATGCTTCCTTTTGGGTGTTACATACATTATCGAAATAAACAAAAGGCGTATAACCCCACCTTACAGCGGTGGGTATAAAAATCATTATCTTGTTCATACATTTCCGGAGGTCAGAGGGGCGCTGAGCGTGATCTATAACTGAAAGTCTTTCAGTGCTTAACTGCGGAATGTCATCACGATAACTTTGTTATGTTCGCTGGCAAAAAATGACGCGAAATTTAAAACGATATCCCTAAGTGAAAGGCCCTACCAGGCCAGTGCCACGTTTCAACTTTCTGTTTCAAAATTTTGAAATTTGAAACATTATAAAGACTTAGAGATATACTAGGACGATAAAATGTAAAAAATTCAATTCTTCTGTTGGAGAAGAATAAAGAGATTGTAGGACCCTGTGCGTCTTATCGATTGGTTTTCTCCAAGCGATAATTTTACGTGACTACTGTCCAATGTTCGGTGTAAGCTGCCATAGTAGTGTTTCTTCCTCTTTTACTGCGTGTTCATTGCTAGCGTAATATGATTATTTATGATGATATAAAAGCTGGTAGAGCGTTAAATGCAAGTTACTGAACAATATTGAATTTCAAGTTAAAATGCGTTTAAAAATTGTTGGATCTCATTGCATTACCGGTTTCGCATTGCAATGAAGTTTTATTTTCGAGAATTTTTTTCTTTTTCTCTTTTTGGAATATCTTTAAACAACATTTTCCTATTTCTGATAGCAATACACTTTGTATCCATTGAAAGATGATCTACGTAAACTTGTTTCAAAATTTAACAAATTTAAAGCCAAGAGTTTAAATTGAATGTCATTTGAACTCAAATACCCATAAAGTAAAAAAAAAAAAAAACAAAATTGTCTATAGAATGACTTTTGCATTAAAAAATTGCAATTATATCCACAACTGTAAGATGGTATGGGTATACCGTAATGTATGTAACATCCAAAAGGAAGCTTCAGAGACCTTATAAAGTATAAAGTATATTTGTGATCAGTGTGAAAGCCTGAATTGATTTAGCCATGTCTGTCCGTCTGTCCGTCTGTCCGTCTATGTGTCTGCGTGGTGTATGTTGCTGGCACTCTCCTGATCGCAAAAATGAAAATATCGACTTCAAATTTGGTACAAACATTGGAAGTTTTTTTGCATGCAGGTGGGTATCGCAAATGGCCCAAAATGGTTAGAGCAGAAACGCGCAGAAGGCTGAAACTTTCCACATTTGCTACGAGTAATTAAATTTAATTTTTTTCACTTTATTCAGGTTCAATGCTTATTTATGATAAAGCAAAACGTTTAAAACTATTTTGTACAACCAAACAAATGAAGATATATTATCTGCCTAAAGATGGGTTCATTTTTTTCATAGACACCGCGATTAATTTTTTCTTAATAATACCAGCGATATGGGTATCAAATAAGAGAACTTAGAGAGTGGGATGCGGGAAGCGTAGTGGAGAGTATGTGGTATTCGGTGTCTGCCGAATATAACTTTTTTGCCTGTTTTGATTCGATTTGTTTCACAGGCTTTAAAAGAAACCCAAACTCACAAAGGAAATCGAATCAATTCTGTATCTAATTGCAATTTGCTTTGATAACAATTTATGTGAACTCATAATTGTGTCTTACACAAGTACGATTTGATCATTTCTATAAGTTACTTAATAAGGGCGGAAATGTTATTATATATATATATATATATATATATATATTTCTTTTTTCAATTCTTATGTGAGCCAACAGCAAAAAAGCAAAAGATGTAATTAATAATGGATTACGATTGCACGGAAGTTGCTTTGAAATATTTCTGCTTAATAACACAATTGTTTATAATTATTGCATTAATGTAATACAATTATAACTTATTTTCATTGAACTTGTTCCTCCTGCACTCTATTATTACCATAGTGTTAGTTTAATGCCTTATAAATACACATTTTCAATATACTTATGTTTAATGCCTTATAACTCAGCATATTTAAACACTTTCACTGTGAAATGGTTTTCCATGTATTCTAAAGTGATAGCACACCCTATGGACGGTTTATAAGGTTTTCCAAATACTTTTTAATGAATAGTAATATGCATCGGAGACTTGATGCTAATGCAAGTTCATACTCATCGGAATAATATTCCATGACAATACCGTATATAAAAGTACATTGTTGGAGGAAAATAATAGTAACTTAACTTTATTACCAATTTCCTGTACCTTCGTAGATACACTTTTACAATTTTTATACTCATCACCGAGGGATCGAGGGTATATTAATTTCATCAAAACGTTCGCGACACCCAGAAGAAAGCTTAAAAAACCACTCAAAGTATATATATGATCCCGATCAGCATCCAATTCTGAATCGATCTAAACATGTCAGTCTATCCGTCTGTCCGCACGTGTAATGTCTAATGTAAGCATTCTCCTGGCCGCAAAAATAAAGTTATCGACTTCAAATTTGACAGAAACATTGGAATTTCTCGCATGCAGATTCGTATTGAAAATGGGCCAAATCGGTCGAAGGACACGTCCACAATACCACGTAAGGTGAGAATACTTCTGTTTTTCAAAAGGAATAAAAAAAAATTTTTTTTTTGATGGCTATTCATAAACTGCAGCCAATAAATCTACAAAAATTTGGACGTATACTCTACGGACGAAGCTGTAGTAGACGTACAGAAATGGAAAAAATTGACCACACCTACCCAATACTGTAGTGTATCACAATTCAGATTTTTTCAATAAGCTTATAGAGCGCAGAGGTAAATTTGTCAACTTCGGAATGCCCTAAGCATGCCTCCCTATTTGTCTGTCTATCTTTCCGCCTGTGTATTGGGTAGTATCTGTGGTAAACGTTCCCCCGTTCGCAAAAATGAAGATGTGGCTTTGAAACTAGATGCGAGAACATCGGATTGCCAAAACGTCTTGAAAAAATCTTCTGTGCGCGTAGCTACCAGGATCATATCAAAGCCGTTCATCTACCACACATCTTCCTCGAACCATAAGGTGAAAACGGGAAGTACAAACAGACTGTTTGTTAATAGTCCCATGCTATTGTACACATCCAAGTTGATGACAGTCAAAGAAGCGGACTTCACTTCAAAGCACTCCTTGCCCAAAAGGTAATCGATTTTGGCTTAAAAATTATGCACTTTACTGACTGACCTTTCAAGCTTAAAGTCACACATTACACTCACACTTAATTGTGCTCAAGTTACGATCTACGTCCGTAGATATATGTAGATCAGATTGGAATTTTTATAACTGAACAGAAACCCCTAAACTATCCGAATCTCAACCATGCTGAGAAAGGCACAATTTCTTCTAGCAATCTAACCGTAATCAACATCCGCTTCAGAACAAAATAAGTGAATATAATGGCGGCAACCTTTTCTTAAACACAAACATAGCGATCTTACTAATGCACATTACATCGCCCATTGGCATTAAAGGAAATGTGCGAATGGGTTCATAAAGTTGCCAACAATCTATTGCTAAGTCCACAATTAATCAACTGAGCCTTGTCCAAAAATAATCCATCAGCCTAACGTAATATTGCGCAAAATTCACAAGAAGTGAATGTGTTACGCCAGCCAGACAAAGCACATAATCTAAAATAGATTTGATGCTACCTTCTCGGTTGGACTGCACAGTCTGCTATTATGTAACTATCATAAAACGAAGACTAAGCCAGACTAAGGATTTCTAACATTTATGTGTACCCTCAACTCAACACAACTCTACTGTAGCCGAGCTACAAGAAGGTCCTAGCGCAATGACAGCGTGGCAGCAGCACATAACCTAAAGAAATGCTACGTCTATGGCATTGATTCAGCGCTGCATTCCCTGTTAGATGGTACAGTCAACCATAATGTAACCGTGACAAAAGCGCAGTAGCCGGGAGCGAAAATCCTTTTATTATTTATTCTCCACAAAGGCCGCAATCCACTGCAATTATACTTTTAATATCTTAACGCTATCCACCTGTTAAAAATCAAGCCGTTTCGTAGACGTAGTACCGTAGTAACGCCTAACTTTTTTTCTACATAATGTATGTGTTATAAGTTTATTTATAAAACGCATTTTAAAATCTATTAAAAGTAATGAAATAAATATTTTTGACCCGTATACGAATGACAGAACCGATTCAGCAATGTCTGATAGTCTGTCTACTTCCTTCTTTGTCCCTCATTTTTTATTTGTTGAATCCGTTGCATGATGACTTAAACATTTTTTGCCCTCTCATTAAACTACATTCGAAGTCGGTCCACGGATCTGGCCATATTCGTAGAAAAAAATAACTAATGGTTTTCTGATATTTTTTTAACGTGAGGCTTCTATTTCAAAGCCCTAAACTTGACCTTAAATTTTTCATTAGTATGGAAGTAAAAACCATATATAAAGAAGCATGCAGTTTATACATATGGTTCTTAATTTGTACTCTTTTCACCTGTAAAGTGCGACCAAGTTTTATAAAAATATATATTTGAAAGATACGAGCGATTGCAAATAAACATTCGTTGTGCCTTGTAAGCGTACACAAGCTTGTAGGATGTATAACAAAATACGGCCACTATCGAGTATGACTTTTTTCTGACTAAACAGAAAAGAAAAATATTTTTGTTTCAAGTTGAAGAACGGGCCCAATAAATCATAAAAAGTCCAAATATTTCTCATACGTCTTGCCTCTCGATGCCTATTATTCAAAAAAGAAAAAGCACTAGAAAAAGTAATGAGAGATTTGTTGTCTTGCCTTATAAATGCCATCAAAAACTACTTAGGTGGCAAGAATTTCCTAATACTTTATCCTCGAAGCGATAGCGATATTACGGGGGATAGTTTTGAAAGATATCCGCTGAGGTTACCAATCTTAGATTCGTACGTTATTTGTACAAAATATTGAGCTTTAAACGTCGTATTGCTTGACTCTTACCCACATCTTGCTTTCCAGTCGCGATCACGATCCCCTAAGTGATTTCGTTGTTACGCAAGCAATGTATCAAAACTAACTTTCGTTTGTCTAATGTTAACGGTGCCCTCCTGCAGATCACCAGCTTTATCCAGAGCACTTACTTATAAATGGCTTTAAGGCGTCCGTATATGTACATGGCACTGATCATCATCATATTCTACGTTTCGTTCGAAAACAAGTACAGAAGCTATTATGGCTTCCGTCTCTACAGCCCACATATTCAGCTGCGCAAAAAATATTCAACTTTACAATAGATATATAGTAACAGTCGATCCTAAATTCCAGTTGACATTCGTACGCATTTAGTGAGTAAAATGAATTCTGGTACTGTACAGAACAATGTTATAGCTTGCTATTAATTAAAGGTCCATTAATTGGCCAATGAAATGGCCGTGCCTCACAGTTAAGTGCTTTCTAAATCGACTTACACAAGCCGGTATAAATCTTCTTCTTTCTTGATGGTGAATTCGCAAATTCAGTTTGGTGTTTAGAATTACTACTAAATGAAAATGAGAAAAAACAGATGATGCCAGGCTTTACGGTATTGCCAACATGAATTTCAATCAGTTACTAAGAGGATGGAGAGACAAGTCTATCCTATATATAACTAATTCATTTCATTTTATTTTTCTATACTCAGTATAAAGATAAAGAAATATGTCAATTAATTGATAGAACATGCTTTCGAGTGATCATAATACATACAACTTTACTTTTACATAGGATACGCAATTGGTGTAGGATCGCTTTATGCCCACCTGTTAGTTTTCTTATGAGTGCATTTATGCACGCGACTGTCCTTCTCTCTGAGTCTATTGACTCAGAGGCTTACCTATCATCCTTTGTCTATTCATTCATTTGTACATCCGTCTCTCTGCGCCCTATAACATAGAACATATCACCAAACTATTCACTTCAAATCAATGTATTCCTAATTATCTGGTCGCACTTCTGTCCGCCTCCATTTCTATTCGTCTCTCACTTCATTTGTCCACTCTTGGCCGCTACTTTGAATAACTTATTTATTCCTTTACCCGTTTGCCTAACATTTCACATTGGCTGCCTGTCCGTCTTCGGTCGATATAATAATTTTCTTAAATTATTAATAGGGTGATGCGTCATAAATTCCTTCCAGGAAGGAATATTTTGTGGCCTTATCGATCGTTAGGGTGAAGATATTTTTCAGAATTATGGGGAGACTACTTTTTGTCATTGCATGACAATAATACGCTTTCGCAGACCTGGACTGGCTTTTCGAGATATTTTCACTAGAATTGCAGCTCATATCGTTCCCCAACTGCTCGTTTCCTTCGATTTAGTTCACTCTGACTGTTCGCTGCCTTCGAAATTCATAATACTTTTTTCGACACACCGATCTGATTTGATTGAAGGACCAAATTGGAAAGTGCCCCTCCTTTTTGATAAATGTAAGCAAATGCATCTCAATATTTACTGAAGATGTCGGTAAGGAAGTTGACACATATCTGAGATAAGATTCTCCTCACTTAAAAGGAGAAAAACGCTAACCCTTTGGATTCGGCCAAGCGATTTAAAGAGAAGAATATTCCTACTTTTTGTATAAAGTATAAAAAAGGATGGAAACATTCAAGTCTCAACATCGCAATCTACTAAAAAGCAATTATTACTTTCTCAGTGATGCACATGGATTGCGATTGTCGTGAACGTGACACGTGAAAACTTAAGACGACGAATTTTCCAGTTTTTGTCTCCATGCATCGCTAAGCTAGGAGAGCAAATAATTAACAAACTAAATGCGTTTGTCCGTCTATGCGTGCAAACGAGAGTGCATCTGTTCCTGCACCCATTCGATTGAATATCAATTCATACAACTGCTGCCCGTCCGTCTGTTTGTCGCAGTACAGTTAGTTGTCTTTCTACTCGCCTTCTTACTATCCACTAGTCTACCTGTTTTTATTTGTCCGTCCGTACCTTTGACCCTCTGATTAACTATACATTGAGTTTTAGCGCTTGTCTCCCGCTCGTTAATCCATTCCCATCCTATCAGGGGTAAAATTATTATCCATCACCTTATTGCTCTTGTTTTCAAGGTTGCGAAATCTGAGATGCGAAGCTAAAACTAAGCTTAAGTAGATCGTAGATCGATTTCGCACAAAGCAAAACTGAAAATTTCCTGAATATATGCGAAAGAAATTTCTTATCAAGTATAAGCACGTGACAGCGGCTGTCTTGTACACTTGTACACTTGTGTTTTCATTTCATAACTCAATGCAAGTGCAATATTCATCTGCACTTTTATTTCGCACTATAACAAAATTAAAACTTAATATTCGTCCTAAGGTGAAGATATTCAATAATTTCCTCTTTAATTATCTGTTCATTTATTTAATATTGTTTTGCGTATTTATTTTTATTATTATTATTGTTATTTTTATTTTTTATTGCTTTGTTAGCGCTTTTATAGTAATTTTTTTTTTTTTTCTTGTTTATCTCTTTTTGTAATTTTACCCAACACTTTATAATGAAAAACACATTAAAAAAAAAATTTTTTTTAAATTTATTGGATATATTTTATGATTTTTTTCCTCTCTTTTCTGTTTATTGCTTTGATTGATGAATATTCAAATCGATGATGAGTAGTAGAGTAGAGTACACCCGCGTTATAGATAATATTTTTTTTTATTTATTTTTTTTTTTTTTATACAACATAAACGTATGCTGATGCTGATGAATGAATGGTAAGTTTGCATCTATTTTAATTGTTTAACCGATGGCAGTGTTTTCACCAACAAAAGAAAAACAAAAGAAAAGCAGAAAATTTTAAATGGAAGCAGCAGATGGAAGTAGAAAAAAAAATGCACTTTAAAGAAAACATAGAGTCGCTTGGCTAAATATCGTAGAAGAAGTAAGTGTAACACAGATGAATAATCTATATAACTGTGAAAAATTGGTCCGAGCTGTTATGAGCTTCAATTTATGGATGTTGGTTTGTTGCATCGAGTAACGTATGCTTGATTATTGTTTTTATATATAGATAGATAGATAGATAGATAGATAGATATGTGTTTTGTAAAAAGAAATACACAAAACATACACACACACACACACAGACACACACACACCCATGCATTAATGTTTTGCTTATATCAAATCACTTCAATGCACAAAAAATTATGAGCAAAAACACAAAATAAGAACAACAACAATAATAACAATAACAAAAATAATGCAAGCAAATATAAACTACCTTTTCATTTTGTTTGCGGTTTCTTGGAAAGAAAGAAAAAAGCAAAAAACAAAAAACAAAAAAAATTGGATAAACTAGCTCATGAAAATCACAGCATTTATTTGTTGCTCTTATATTTTTAATTATTTAATTTTTTTTTTATTTTTTTTTGTTTTTTCGTGGCTTTTCTTTGCTGAACGCGAAGCCCGATAAAAGTAATGATTTCGTTACGTTTCGTTAAATTTTTAAAACAACTATTACAACAACTATATTGGAGCGGTAGACTGGAGCCAAACTGAAGCTATATATGCCACACAAAAAACAACAGCAATATATATATATAACAATGTTATCGTCTTAAACAAACAACAAAATAATAAATAAAATCCATTCAAATGGTCACTTCAAGCAAAAACGCCCGTCTCGAGATACTTATGATTTTCAAAATAAACAAATTTTCAAAAAAAGTTATTGAATGCTCATCAGAAACAATGTTTCCTTTTGCGATAAACAAACAAAACAAAACAAAACAAAACGAAAACAAAACGAAAACAATCGAAAACAATCGAAATTTCAGACTCGTGAAGATATAACGCTCGTTAAGGTCACATTTAATTTGAGGCAATTTTTTCTTTTGATTTCACTTAAAGACACTTTAAGCAGACTTGAAGTCCGTTAAAAGTCCGTTTGTTTCTTGAATGCGACCGTTGTTTGTTTCTTGGTTTCTTTGCGTTAATTTGCTCTTAGTGTCCCGTTCGAAAAGTGTAAATGTCGCCTCGTTGCGCGAAACTCAGCCACATGCGCATAAACACGCGCATACGCATAGACAAGAAACGTAAAAAACAAACCACCACCACTCGTTTCTAATAATCGCGCATGAATAGATCAAATGCGACCAATCGAACCGAACTCAAGTGTAGACGACTGACGGTAAAGTCAAAACATTGAGTTTTTTTTCATTTTTATTTCGTTTTTTTTTTGTAAATCCACTCAAATGGCATATAGGTAGGTAGGTATATGTGGCATAGCATATACTTATACGTATTATGCTTATTGTATGCGCTTTTGTTGTGGTTCATTGATATAAGCACACACGCACACACATGATTATATTTAGTTGCATTTTTTGTATATCATAACCGAATACACTACTCACTCGCATATGAACCGAATTACTGTTGTTAAGCATTTAATTTTTCCGTTTATTAATCAAATTTTATTTGTTAGAGAGATTTGTATTTGCAACGTAAACCAGCAGGAGAGCACTTTCCTATATATTCCTCTAAATTCCTTTATGCCAATGATTTATTACTTATCTATCGTTTATTGGTATTCGTTGTTCTTTCAACAGCAGACATGTTCCCCTAACTAAATTGCAACTTTTACTCGACTAAATTACAGATTATTGTTATTGCTGTTGCTGTTGTTGTTGTTGTTGTTGTTTTATCTCATAATTTGTAAGATTTTGTTCTTTCACCCGATCAATTCATAGCATTCAGTAGACAAATACATAATTACATGCATTAATAATTATCGTACTTATCGCTTAACTGCGTTGTCAGCTTACTTTTAAGCACGTAATTATCTCGTAAATCGACTTGAAAATTGAAATGGTATTATCCGAAAAGTACTTAGTCAGCTGAAAGCTGAAAGCCAGTATAAATTAACGGCAATGCCTATAACAGACAGCATTCGGCGAAGCAAAAGCCTTTCCCTTGCATTGCTCGTCGGTCTTGCTTGCAACTTAAGAGAAGTTTTCATAGTTTATGGCCAGAGTTCGAATCTGGAAAAAGTGAAAATTCCGCTTACAAACGCACGCTTACAGTCACGAAAACGAGTTAGTACCTTATGGCCGGCTTGCGAATACCGTTCAATGCATCTTCAGTTAGTGCATCGCCATCTAAACCTCTTCTTTTGATAACAATCTGCAAAATGTGAACCACATGTTGACCGCATTTAGCAAAATCAACCTTTTTTCCATCCTTCTTTCCTTTCATCCTTCTTTTTTTTTGATTTTAACATTACACACCAAAAATTGCAGTTTCTTGTTACGTAAAGGCTTCATTTTCAGGAGAATCATTATGGGGGAACGAAACCACCAAATGGATCGATCTATAAAGTCCAGACTTGGAAATAGTACATTAAATTGTGACGTCACTTTATTTTGAACCAACTTTCATTATAAAATACTACAACGAATTATATTTGGCTACCATGAGACGTCAAAGTTTTGGTTGGAAAGGTTTCGCAGAAAATCGTCCTACTCTTTTTAAAAATCCATATTGATTTTGTAGCTCAAAGTAATTTTTTGTTTGGGCGATTTTTCTCGTCAAATATTAAAAATGCCAACAACAATTTTTTCCAAGGAAAAAAAGGAATAGAAGGAGTGATTGCAGAAATGATTTAATCCAAACTATTTTCATTCGACTTCATCTTTGGGCGAAAACATATCATCGTACAATGCTGTGTCGAAATGGCTATCCGCAGCGGAAACGCAAAAACACGTGAGAAGACATCAGACATATGGGAATCGTGACCGCAGCCTCGGCAACTGTTCATCTATATTACATTATTTTACATTACAAAGTGTGAATATAAAAACTTCGGAATTCAAGTTTTCGAGCTATAAATAGAGCTGCCATTATAGCCTAGAGGATGTACAGATGTCTATAGAGTTTAACGTGGATGGCTGCAGTTTATGATTAATTCCACGCTGTTCTGTACTACAAAGATTAAATAAGAAGCGCTGACCAGCGGTTCCCCTGGGAGAGGACAATCCCTAACAACCCCGGCAACCCCTCTACTTCCACAACAGGGACATGCCTATGGACTACCACCAGTCTTAACATTTAGTGCTCTGGGGTTTTCGTGGGATCACAGTCACTATGAAATTACCCGGAAGACCGTTTCCGGCTATCAAGGCGGAGTCGATGGTAGCTTACAAATTTCTCTTGAGCGAAGGATAAAAACCTTATGTAGCATTAAGCTATGCTTGTGTTCGGATCTTCCGTGCATTTCGGATCACAAATCCACCTATTCTTTCCTTTTTAACTATATATCGCCACAACCAGGATATATTCACCATATCTTTACCTTAGGCGTCCATAGGTCTCACAGACCTTGTGTCTTGCGCAGACAGTATAAAAAGTCTTCTTGAAAACGGAAAAGAATACGCGGAAAGACGGACAAAAAGAGATTGGATTCTGAATTTCAAATTAATTTAGTATGGAAATGGAAGAAGTAAGATAAACGCAAAAATTGTGCACGCCTTCATTAAAAATTGGGAAAATTTCTTATAATTTCTGGCCATAATCAGTACTACGTGCAGTACAGTGTATTACGTGCAGTACTACAGTGCAGTACTACAGTATTACGTGCATTGCTAAGCACGCAGCCATTAACTTAAACCTTTCAATCGTTCTGATAGTTTCGAAAACGGAGTTAACCGTGCAAACGCGGTAAATGACTTAGCATTTTAACAATTTCTATAGGAGTATGCTTCGACACATAAGCAATTATTGCTTGATATTTTGCGCGTATAGGGAAATTTAGTTCAAAATGCTTAATGCTTGTGCACATAGAAATGGGTGCACGTACCCAGTTATACGTAACGTTACCGATATTATATTCAATGCATTATTCATTAACGTCGTATCATAGGTGTTATGATGTGTTTATTATGGTTATTAATCATGTTATCGCATTAATTAATATGATATTAAAACGTATTATAAAGTACTTTGCATGTTTACGTCCACACTGTGTATGCATATCGTACGTAATTTAAAAAAAAAAATTCAAAAATAATAATAAATACGTAAGTGAATAAATAAATAATATATAATAAAAACAGATAAGAATGTTATAGTCAGTCGATCATGTTGGACAGTTAAATATATTTTTTATAAATTTATAAAATTTGGATTTATCTTAACATATATCAGTGGCAAATAAAAGTAGCACAAGGCTGATCATTTATTTTACGACAGAAAGGAAAAGGAAGTATAAGAAAAAGCAATAATAACAATAATAATAATAAAAAAAAAAAAAAAAAAAAAAAAAAAAAAAAAA
>KK502424.1:859076-887015 GCA_000688735.1 Glossina austeni | reverse complement strand
AGGCTGATCATTTATTTTACGACAGAAAGGAAAAAAAAAAAAAAAAAAAAAAAAAAAAAAAAAAAAAAAAAAAAAAAAAAACCTTAAAAATTGCTTGAGTAATAACGATTACAACTTTGCTTAAAGAGCAAATACAGCAAATACGCATTCGGAGATGGAAAGGGTTTTGCGTGTACTGTCTGTCCATGGCCGAATGTAAGTTCATTTTGTCATAAAGCCGGTAAATATATGCACTCGGTCGTAATCATTGCTATATTCTGAGAGGACTTCTGATCGTTCCACCATTCGGCCGGGCGTGCGCTTCTCGTCTCTGACTGAAATATCTTTTGTTGCAAAAGATGCTGATGAAGAGAATCGAAATGGTAAAGAAAACTTGCCTTATGCTTGCACCTCGGCCGAAACTCGGCCCACGAACTTTTTGAAAATTATTAAAGTTTTGAATCAAATCCTTAAGAAATGAATGAATGATTGATTAACTGTTAATTATATTAACACAAAAACCTTATCAGATCCCTTCTAAATGTTCACACGCTAAAGGCTGGAAAAAGTCACAATCTGCAGTAAAGAATCTAATAAAAGTTTCCCCATACGAAAAGTGGCCTAAAACATGCGCCAACATGGGCCAGTCTTTATAAGACTAATTTTTCTTTAGTGTTTGCTACGATTAAATACCAAATAAGAGAATTTTTTGTTCAAAAACTCTTACATGGCATCCAAAGATCCAAAAAATAGATCAATAATGTCCAAATTTTGTAACACTAATGTGACGGTGGATTGGAGTAATTTTGTAAAATTGCAACAAAGCAGACGTTGTACACTACACAAAAAACTTACTTTGATGTAGTGCAGTAAATGTATGGGTGTATTGTTTTTTCCTGGCACACGCCTACTTTCACTGTTTTGATGCGAATTGACCTATTTCTACGAAAGTCGTGTCAATTTGACGGGTAAATGTTGTGAATCACAATATCACGATCGCAAAAATGAAGGCAGCAAAAGTTCTAATTTGGCACAAGCACCCCTTCATCGATAAAGAATACGAGTTTAGAAAATGATTTCCATATGTTCACATATACGGCGACAGTGGAAGCGACACAAAGGAAGCTAAAGCAACCTCGGAAATTGACAGATTTCCGTAAAGCTAATGTTACCTAAGGATGCATTTTTCGTCTGGGTTTTATCTCTTCAAACGGCGTCGAATAAGGGAATTTTTTCTGAACTTTGAGCAAAGCCAGAAGTCAAGCATAGCTAACCCAGGCAGGCAGATAAGGCAGTAGCACGACGATCTGGGTTGAATTTCCGTTGAAAGGAACTCTCAAAGGTCTAATACATAAAACTCTAATAATATTCCTTACCACCACCTTACCCCGATAGGTCGAGGTATTCATAGTGGGCCCCACTACGATATTCGAAGCACACTTAATCTTTCTACTCTTTGATTACCGCATCGGATTTTATAGGGCTTGTGATGTACGTGTTACAACAAAATATTTTTAACGCAAAATGAATCATTCGTGACCCCCTATAAAGATTCAGAGGAATCGAAAAATTAATGCTCGCATCTGATTTCTGCATTTATCAACTGAATTAGTTTATGGCATTTATTTAGACACATATTCGCCTTTTTTTTTTTTTTAGAACCTACACTACTTGCGTTGGAAGGGTATATTAAGTTTGTGTGGATGTATAGCCAGAAGCAGTTGAGATAAACCCATCTTTTATTATACAGATCGATTTAGAGCAAATTTCTGAATGGATTTAAGCTTGTCCGTCCGTCTTCAATTTTTGTGTTCAACCTAAAAGTCGCAATTTTTCAGATATTTTGATAAAACTTAATACACCGACGTGCCTTGATCCATGGACGAGTGCCATTGAAAATGGTTTGGATCTGCACTGCTTCTTCGTATATATGAATAACTGTATTAAAGGGACATTTAATGGTTAGCCGTAGCCCACTATAATATTTTTACTTATCTTAGAATCGGGTTTGTTTCCTGCTGGGGTAAAGCCCATCATAAATTTTATTGCACCGATTAGGTTTCAGAGCAAATTTCTGAATGGATTTAAGCTTGTCCGTCCGTCTTCTATTTTTGTGTTCAACCTAAAAGTCGCAATTTTTCAGATATTTTGATAAAACTTAATACACCGACGTGCCTTGATCCATGGACGAGTGCCATTGAAAATGGTTTGGATCTGCACTGCTTCTTCGTATACATGAATAACTGTATTAAAGGGACATTTAATGGTTAGCCGTAGCCCACTATAATATTTTTACTTATCTTAGAATCGGGTTTGTTTCCTGCTGGGGTAAAGCCCATCATAAATTTTATTGCACCGACTAGGTTTTGTAGTTCTTCGAGTGGAAGGCACCTGAGAAAAATATCGTCTACACGCCCGGTTTTTGCGATTTGATTCTTAGGCAAGTCACAGACAGCACTTCTATTAATCTGAACTATTTTCAGAAATTCAATCACGATTATAAGTAAATTTGTCAAGCTACCAGCGGATGGGGAGGACAAAAAAGATTTCAAAACTTATTAGAAATTAAACATAATTTATCAGATCGGCAAAGTGTATGCCAGACATGGAAAGATAAAATTATTGTTTTAGTCCTCTCAACCTCCCCTTTAGCGAAAGTTTTAATCGATTTTTTTTTTTTTGTGTGAATTTTGTGTGACACTAAAATACGTTTATTAAATTTTATAAATAATTTCACTTTACAAGAGAACATTTTGCACATATTATGCTTAGATCAAATGCAAAGAGGGGCAGTGGGTTAGCAAGCAACGGGATAAATATGTTATTGAAATGGTTAGAATGTAATAAGAAGAAAATGGAAGAAAATCGAGAAATCAACGCAATCTATTATAGTGAATCTCCCATTTGTGTCTGAAAGTCAGCGTTGAACAGTTTAATGCCTAACAAGTTTCGTTGCGCGTTACATTTGAACAAAATTGAGTTTAGTTTTAAGAATTTTTGCATTTGAGTGTAATGCTCGTCAATTGAGTTTTGCTCTAAAAGATGCTGTACCGCATGAATGAATGTTCATGTGTGACGATCTGCTTAGAACACATGCATGCAAGCATGCATGTGCAACTTTAGACATTGCTTTCGACAAATGCATGCGCGAAAAATACCGGTCAGTTGATAGGAAAAACCGCTTACTACTGGGAAAAACATGCAATTCTCGTTTCACTACATACTATATACACACATACTCATACACATTCGCACACACACACACACACAAACACACCACTTGTAGTATTATATTCTATAAGAATTATTTATGGAGCATTAAATTGTGTTCTAATTTAACGGCTATCTTGGCTAAACTACTACTACTACTACTACTACTACTACCACTATATGTATATAGACATATATAGAGGTTTCTAATAAGGATAGCAAATAAATGTAATATCTATTTAAATCATCGAAAACTTCCTAAATTTCAAGGCTTGCAATTAAGTCAAAAAAGTATGCTGAGCAAACTTTAGCAAGGTTTACGTGCATCCTTCATCATAAGCATAAGATATCGAGAAGACTTTGTGACATTTATAGGCAGGCCGCCTAGATATAGTGTCAAAACGACGTATGACCGTTTGTGCGTTTGGCGTTTGTGTGTTGAAGATTGACCCATACTTGACGACTGACCAAATCGAAGCTGAACAAGAGATCAAACCGAGTTTAACCGTCCAATCGTCCATGTCGAATCGAATCGAATAGTAAGCAAAACAGTTGTAATATTTCGTTAAAAACATTTTTTTTTTTGTATTGCTCCTTGGTATGTTCATATAAAAAACTTTAGAAAAGGTTTTTTGTTCAGAAAGAATATCGTTCGGCCTACAATGAAACATAAAACTTTATGCAAAGCTTCCATTCCCTCGAGGTCCTGTAATTTGCTTTACTCAAAAATCCCTAAAACCACATGTTTTTTGAAAGTGTTACCATCCGTCAACCGTAACTATCTATACGAGAAATAACGGGAAATGAATTGATGTTTGAACTCGTACCCAATTAGGGTTAAAAATCAGTCGATAGAATTGGTATTTACTGCTTAAGAAAAAGTTAAGAGCTATTGTCGATAGACCAGATGAAATGTGTGTAAAGGCATTTACTGAATATCAATTTAATTGGGTTTCACGTGAGTTAAAGATAAAATCGCTTGGATACAAGAATAAGTGTTAAACAATAAATCGCAGAACGACGACATAATCTCTACACAACGTGTGGTGCATGAAATTTGCTTATATGCAAGCAACGCGGAAAACAAGTTGCTATAGTTTGTTATACCGAACAACGCAAAACAATCTTCCGAACTATTTTCTGAGCCGTTTTCGAAACCACATACTAAAGCACTATCTAACTACCGAACGTCTGTCCAATATCCAGACTATTTTTGTCGAATTATTTTCATAAAGTTTAGCCCACTAACATATTTAAACCTGAAGACGAACTCTTTTGAAAAATGATTCGATGAGACCACGCTCTCTATAAAACTATATGTGGAAAATGCCGCTGTAAAGTGCTATAATATAAACATAAATAATAATAAACAATGTCTTTGGGTTTTTAGGAAAAATCGCGACGAATTATAGCCATAAGCAAGTGTAATCTTCTTCTAAACTTATTGACATCGATACTTATTAGGGGCGAAATGTCATGAAATTCTGACACGTGTTCTTTGAAGGGTTGTGCTATCCAGGGATCATAAGGGTCTGTCAATAGCGATGCCATATATATGTCAGAAAGAAGAGTTATTGAGTGATGTGTCAATCCGACGAAATGAATATTTTTCTTATTGTGTTATGCTTATCTCAAAGGACCCTAACAAGCCTTTGTTTAAGGCTCAAACTTCCACTTCCAGGATCCTCTAATCATAAGCCGTTTTATGCTGCCTTCGTCGACGGCATCAGGGCCGCGACATGCTTGTCTTGGGTAACGCAACCAACATAGCGCTGCTATCAGTAAGAGAGTGTAAAGGCTGATTTAAGCGCCCAAGTAGGTCAAGTAAATAGTAAGTAAGTAAGTAAGTACGTAGTGAAGTAACGGCCACAAACTCAACTCTTGCAAAAGTTCCATGGAAGCGTAAGTTTATTTGCGTCCCCGTAACCTTTTCTTAAGTTCAACACATTTTTCAAGTTACGTTCACACAAATCTTTTGTAATTTTCTTTATATTTCTTAAGGGCTTCGATATCGATCCAAAGTTTCAACACTCGACTTTACATATCCACTCGCACTTCCTAAGCGAGTAATTGTTTGCAAAATTATTTACAAAAGGTATCTACCACAAAATCCATCATAGCTTCTTCCCATTTATAAGATGTTTCTTTTGCGCTTTGCCAGCCTGAGAAAATGCTTCAGAGTAATGAAAACATATCTTAAATGCAATCATGATAGCACTTATGATACCAGATATTTATAAACATTTATTAATAGATTTATGTTCACATGCATGTATTTTATTGATTCATTTGTAATTAATGAAATTTTAATTCGTGATTAAGCGAGATTTTCTGTTTTTTTTTAATAATTGAATTAAAAACTTACCAAATATCTGGTGATGCTGCTACTAATAATTGCACGCAATCTAAACAACCTCGCGCTGCTGCATAATGCAACGCTAATGCGCCTCCATTAGGCCTTTCTATCGATGAAATGCTGCCCGAGTGCATTGATGAGTCATATGAATCCGTCTGATGTGAATGCATTTTCTTTTTGTGATTATTATAGTAACGCATAAAATTTCCAGTATCTACTTGTGACGCATTATCGCTAGTTGTTCTAAAATTGAAAACAAATTAATTTTACGATTAAAATGTAAACTCATTTCCCAACTGTATGTATTTTACTTTCTTTAACCCATAAATAAAGTTAGTTATCTTTGATTTAGTCGAATATATTTTAAAATATTCTCGACTTTCTTTTTTCCCCGGATACCATTTCTCGGATTTTCTCTCTCGAATGCTTACTTTCTATAAAAGTAAACCAAAAACATTTATATGCAATTTTTATTTTCTATCCTAAGAAAAAGGCGGACTGAATACGTATTACGGTTTAAGAGTTAATTTTAGTGTGCGGATTGTCTAGTGCACTACGTGTTTCTCACTACTCGAAACATGCTGATACAGCGATGACATCTTAACATTCTTTCCTGGTAAATATACTGCGATTAAAAATTAACTAGACGAAGTTTCTTCATCTGCCGGACAGTTGTTCATAATGAACATTTGTCGCGCGGCCAAAGGTTCAACAACAAATGTTATTAGAGCTTTATGCCCCGCTTGTGTGAAACTGTTTGTCGAAATCTTGGTTTTTGCATTGTCGAAAAGACTTCGCTTCCAATGCATTGCTTCTTCGAGGCCATTTCAACGAGCAATCGAAGCCATATGAATGCACAGTCGCCCTATTTGCCTGATTTGGCTCCGTCCGACTTTTGGCTATTCTCGAAATCTATAAAACCTTTCCAGGAAAATCGTTTTTGACTCAATTGAAATGGAATAGAATGGAATCGAAATTTGGACTTTTTAGTGAAGATGTAGAGAAGTAAAAATTGACTTATATGCCAGATGCCAGCCTAAGAACTAACGTTACTTAAGCGGCATATTCTTGCCATCTTTTTATCGGAGCCCTAAACCTTTTCATTTAACAAAATAATCGAAATTTTTGTGATCGTATTTATAAGTCCGAGTTGCAACTGTAGTTTTTTTATGGAATTCTTCCGGCGTCACAAAAGGAGCAAAAGGAGCAATCACATAGTTAATTGGTCAAACACCCCGATCGCAACAAAGCGTTACATTTGTAGTCAAATTTTGATCGACATTCGTTAGCACTTTAATTACACCGGTGATATTAACTCCTTGTGAAATTCGCCACCGAATAACGACGCCAGTTATTCCATATATCTTGCAAATATGTATTTAGTACATACTGTACATACATACAGACATACATTAAGTCACATGCGTACCCATCCATTCGGTCTGTTGGAGAAAATCTGTTAGTTTTCTCTTAATATTTCCACTTGAGTATGTGTGAAGCTGTGAAAATCTTGAACAATTTACTTTTAAGTATTGAAAGTTGGAGATAAGAAGAAAATAAAAACATATTTCAATCATCAATAGTGAAAAGAACTAACTGCTCTTTCCAATTAGGAATTCTTACGATTTCTGCTCTCAAAGTATGCCATAAAAAAAGAAAAAAAAAAAAAAACGTTTATTTTACGCAATTTAAAAGTGGCGTACACCACAACTAGGTTTGGAGGCCTCGCTTCCAACCATGTTGCAATTCAATTGCACTTTTCGTACATACCCGTATTTTTCATTTGCTATAGGGATTGCACTATTTTTACTTATAATAAAGTCCTACAACTTTCTTTCATTCTTTATCTCCTTAGTTGGGAATTCAGAATGCAACAATTGTTTTATTTCTTTTGGAAACTTAATAAAATCTACCTATTCTTATGCTATTTAAAATTTTGAATCGATTTAGAGATGACCGTCCACGGTCACAAATCTAAGATAGTGTTATATGCTCATACACTATCTATAGATCTACAGATCACATTTTGGGAAAAAAATGAAATTTTAAAACATGGATTCAATTATCAAGACTATAGCAAGGGCTTGGGTAGGTAAAGTGATGCCATAAAAAAAAAATACCTTCATCATCATTGAATTGTTTGATGTATTGCTGCTACTTGCTGCTTGCATTAAACAATTCAAGTGATGAATACAACAATCAGATGCGAGTTTTGATTTTCCAATTTTTCTAAATCCTTGCAGTTGGCACCGGCGAGTAACTTTGCGTTGAAAAATATGCGTTAATCAAAAGCTTGTAGAACTAAGTTTTCTCCAAATGTTGTGGTGTGGCGTATTATGGCGGATATTTTCTGCCAGGTCAAGCTGGTGACAAGGACTATTCTTAGAGTGAAGCTAGTAGCACGCCTAGCACGTTTTCCTAATGCATTAGTTGTTTGAGTAATGCAACTCAGGTCGTTCCGCCACCTTTCTATTCGCCTGATCGAGCTCCGAGTGACTTCTGACTATCTTCGAACATCGGTCTGTTCCCTGAAGGGATAAAACCGAACAGAAAAATATACTTTTTAAATAAACGTAAACAAGCGTATTTTCTCACTTACTACTGATAATATTAGCATGAAATTCGATGCAAAAGTTAGTTAAGACGTTAACAACCTAAGATGAAAATTTTCTTGCCTTCGTCAAGCAAAGAAAAACATCTACCCGTAATCAAATTTAACAAATTACCCTAGACTTGGAATAACAATTCGCCGGTAAACAAATATGCGCTTCAAGTACATTAGTGAGATATCTGTGTATTTTTCTTCTTTTAATTTTATCATTTTTATTGTATAATATATATATATGAACACTGCGAACATTTCATACCTCCTAATATGCTGCATATATGCTGCAAGTTTATTTCTTAAATATTTAGTGCCGTTTGTAGTTTCAGCCTAAAAAGCTGCAATGATTATTTTTATGAATTTAAACGTTTCATTTAATTAAGGCAAAGCATAATTGAAAAGCTTATAAAATACGTTTAATTTTGAAAATTTACGAAAATTTTGTTCTGTAACGGGAAAAAGCAGAAACACATCAACAGCAGAAATTTACTTGTACATGTATTAAGATTTATATTTTCAATATCTGGGAGAAAAGTAACGATTCGCGTGCGTTCTGATCCTTCCGGCCTTTGTGCTTAGTGTAAATGCAATAATATGTCGCTTAACTTTAAAAAATGCCCACAGTTAGCTTTTTCTGGGAAAGCTTCGCTAGCTATGGACTATTACACTAATACCAATAAGGTGGACTCGATTTCGAACTTCACGAATTTGAGGGCTATACTTGATTCTAAATTTGATTTTAGGTTGCTCGTCGAAGCATCCGTTAACAAAGCGAAAGCTTTGCTGAGGTTCATTAGGCATTAGTCGTACGAATTTAACGATCCCTATATCAGTAAGAGGTTGTTTACCGCATTTGTTAGGTCTATTTTGGATAATTCCGTGGAGATTTGGTCGCCGAGCTACAGGTTGCGTAAAAAGTTTTTTAAAAACTTGTTTTGCAAGGCTTGAGATGGAATGCGGCAATACCTGCTTATGAGAGTCGTCTTAAGCTTATTTACCTTCTTCGCTAGGTGTGTAGATGTAGCTGATTAGGCCTCTCTTTTATAATAAAAGTACAATTTTGATGAGTGTAATTCGAGATTGATATTCGAATTCCGGCAAAAGTACCACAAATTCGCACCCTCTGTCTGAACTCTATCACCCATTCCTCGTTGTCGATCTTTTGATGATTATTTGAATTTTTATAATTTCCCACCGGCATCAGTTCTAGAAATGAAAAAATTTTATTTTGTATTACAATGCCCGATTTGGTCTGGTTGCTGTTCCTACGGTTTGCTTTGGTTTACTTTCGAACTCTATATTGTAACCTGGATACTTGGAGTTACTTCGACGCGTTATTCATACATAAATATTAATAAACATAATTGTATATGTTATGTATCTATGGCATTGTACAAGTAATAAATTCAATCAAGCTGAATGTATATATACGTTAGGTAGCTAGTATAACTAAAAGTTTAGGGATTTTCTTATTTGTTATTGCGTTGCTTTTTATTATTATTTTTTTTCTTTTTTTCAAATATTGTAACTAATTTCACTTTGTTTGAACAATAATCATAAGAAATAAGTTTCATTTGCTTAAAACCTTATCGAGCTATCTAAATTGTATAAAAAATGTAAATAGTTGAGTTCGTTTTGCGAAAAATTTTCTAATGACATTATAAAAAACACCCGTAAATTTCAATCATTGAACATCTTTTTAAAATAATTTGCTCAACGATGTACCCCTGTAGCCCTAAAAAGACGGTCATGCAACAAATCCAAGTGAAAAATCACGTGCATGCAACAAATTCAAGTCACAAAATATATCAATTGAACTGATCACAATTTTCAAGATGTAATTTATTCCCGTATAGAACAACGAATACAGAATTCAGTTCATTATAAAGACATTCAAAAATAAGATTTTCTATGTACAGAAAAAAATCTGACGAACTTCTCGCTATGTAAATAAACCAAACTGTAACCTGAATGCAGACTAAATGACTTTCGATTATTCGAATATTCGATTGTGTCTTTAGTTTTGCAGTTCGGTCTATGAATGGTATGCAAAAGGCGTTTATTTATTTCTAATATATTTCAGATCAAATCTAAACGATAAGGTTTGTATTGGTAGTTGATATCTTCGAAGGTAAATTTTGAGAAGAGACAAATGAGGTCAATAAAATGCTTTTAATTTCAACTGTCCTGCACAAATGTGGACTTTTAACGTTTCTATTAAGAAAAGTCCCTTTAGAAGTTATAATCGAATTTTCGAATCTCAAACTACCCTCTGTATGGAATCAATACGTAAATGGATGCATCAGTCAGCCAATCTAGAAGACTCTTATATTCAACAGCTGGATAGCTTTGCAAAATATCATCCGTCAGATTTTAGTAGAAGTAAGTCCAACTAAATTAAGTTGTTTTGCTTACAAAGAAAGCGAAGCAAAATTTACGATCGATTTACGATTATTTTTCCGTACAAAAACTTTACAACTGAAAGAACTATCACAACAGAGTGTAAACAAAATATATTACAATGTGAAAAACAAATCGCAAAAACATCACGCATCGCGAGGCAAGAACGTGTCCTTAAAGCAAAGTATATGCAAAAAAGTGAATTGAAGGAAGCTCGATATTACAGTTGGAGAAAGCGCTCAACTGACTCGCTCACTATTAAGAAAAGATTCATTTCCATGACAAACGGTAGTTGAAAGATTCCTAGAACAATATCTACAACGCATTAAAAGCATCAAAATCACATAATCCATCAAAACCTTTTTCTTTTATAAGAGCACTTGTGAAATATTGGGTCGATGCAGAAATTCGCTCGCCTTATAAAGTTCTTCATTCATTTTCGCAATGAAACGCCAAAAAGTACACTATATTTCCATGTAAGCGTATACCACTGGTGGGGGCCCTTTTACGTGAACTGATGAGGTCCAATTTCTGTACAATTAATTTTCTTCTCCAAGATCATCTGGATCTACTTCATCGATTGCCCCCATAAATTATTGAAAAATCGACTTTCTTGCCATGCAAGGTTGCCCAAAAAATAAACCCACGTAGTCCACATTTCATGCAGTCGTCAAATTGTTATTATCGACCAATTTTAAGCATAAAATATTACAAAATAAGGCTTCTTTCTCCATTTACCTTTCTTCCCAGCTGATCTAAATTATCTCCATATAGTGTACACAAAGCAGTAAGAAAGTTGTTTTCGGTCGTGTCTGAATATTTTATACCCACCACCGTTATCCTACGAAAGACAAAAAAAAGCGCAAGACCCACATTTTCATGCTGCGCAATATGGAGAGAGCACGGTTAATATTTTTATTTTCAAAATAGAACTTTTTGCCGCAGACGAATGTAGGCGTTGTAGGCGTGTCCTTTGAAAAGTTTGCGTCGCTTTCAAACTCTTTTGCGAATTTATAGGCGACATCGTCATTTTCGCTAACGGGAGACTGTTTACCACAGATACTACACAGTTCGACAGGCGAACAGATGGACAGACGAACAGACGGACATGTTTAATTGCTTTCCAAATTTGAAATTCGCCAAAAATTCATATACTTTATGGGACTTTGGAACTTTGCTTCCTTGGGTTATAAAAGCTTTCAAAAAATGAAGTCATGACATACTACAAAATTAAGTAGACGTGGCCGACTTTTTCCATTTTTCTAGACGTAGTAGAGCGTCGCCTACAGAATGTACGTTCAAATTTTTGTAGATTTATCGCGCTGTACTTTATGAGTAATGACCAAAAACCTCTATTTCGTTTCGTTTGACAAACAGAGGTGTTGCCAGTTTACGTGGTACTGTGGACGTGTCCTTCGACCGATTTGGCTCATTTTCAATAGCAATCTGCGTGGAAGAATTTCAAATGTTTTTGCCAAATTTGAAGTTTCTGATGTCGACAGCTTTTTTTTTAAAAGCAATAAAAAATTACTCACGAACGATAGCAGATAAATTTACAAAAATTTGAACGCATACTTTATAGGCGATGCTGTAGCACTTGTACAAAAATAGAAAAAATTCAAAATCTAATGTCAAATCTAATATCAAAATTTAATGTTTTTTCCAAAACCGTTATGAGGCGCAGGAACAAACCCCATGAAGTGTATAAATCCTTGGCCTGCTTCACATTTGGAATGCACCTAAACTTGTCCGCCTGCTCGTCTGTCCATCTGTCTGCCTGCGCAACTTGTGACTGCGCAATATTTGCGATAAACCATCTCCCGTTAGCGAAAACGAAGATATCGCCCACAAATTTGCCAAATAATTAGAAAGTGATTCGAACCTTTCAAAGAACGCGGCTACAACACCCACACACTTATGCGACAAAAATGTTGAAAATGATAAAAAAACACCTGCACCCACTTCATACTATTAAGAGCATTAGGATTTCGCTTTTCTTACTTTTTTTATGTTTTCGAGGGTAACGGTGATGAGTACAAAAGATTCGGATACGATCGGATATAATTTTGTTAGTTGTTTACATTTTGCAACATTACAGTAAGTAACCTTACCGTCTGCTTATGTACGATATTCAGTAGAAATAAGTAAAGATTCATTCATTCTTGCGAGGAACATTTTTGGTCGTTCGTACATTTCGAATTTTCGATATTTGCATAGAAATGGACAGGAATTTTGATGTGATAATAGAAAGGAATGTAGTACGATTTTGTGGTCCGATCTGATTAATTTTAGAAAAAGCTGGATTTTAATTAGAAACAAATGTAGATAAAAGCCAAGTATATAACTTGACCATTACAAGCTAATAGTGATCTGACCTACACACGGATTTGTTAAACTTTGATTTAAACCGATTGATGGCGACGAGAATAAATTTGAGACCAAGTTCGTTTTTGTTACATTAAGTGCCAATCAATGGAGAGGGAGACAGGCGAACGTGACTAATTTCACTCTCCTACACATTCTGAACAAATATGGATACACTTTGTGAGGAGTTCAATATATACATCGATACGTAACAAATGTTTAATAGATCGGAGATAGCGTCTGCGTTGGATATACAAGGGTTTAAATGCATTAACGTTTGCATTAGAAGGAGGGGAACAAGTGTTCCCTTCTCCTGAATATTTCCCGCATTCCTTTACTATACTTAAATACTATTTTTCATTGACTTCTGTCGAGTTGCATTAAAAATCTTGCTTTCTGAAAGTAAGACGTTATACGAAGAGTGATCGTAAAAACGGTCGGATCTAATTGATTTCCCCCGTACATTAAAACGTGACAGTTTACTAAACTTAATCCAAATACTTTGAAAATTGTGAACTGAAATCGATTTTGTCCCATAATCGAGCGCACCCATAAGCACACATGACAGACAGATGAACAGACATAATGACTGTGGTTCTGAATGCCGTGATGTAGTACACAAACACACACAGGCTGTTACCACACGCTGTGTATGGTGAAGTGATCTCAATGACATCAATTAGAGGTGATGTGGATGTCGAACCCTTCTCTTAAACTGAAGATAACTGGCTCATGTATGTTTCAATTAAAGACTTTTTCAGCAAAGCGAATAAAGACAACGCAAACTAATATTTATTACATTTTCACTCGTCCAGATCAGTTTAAAACACTAGCGCTGCTAATTAGTTTTTCTAAAGGGATATTTTACCTTAACTGAATGGCTTTCGTGCGACATTTCGCGCATGGCACTATTTGATTACGTAGCAATAACTCCACGGACAAATGCGAACACTTCGTTGCAACTGGATAGGGACATGTAACATCTGCACCGACATCGTCAGTTGAGGGGTTATTTTGAAATTGCACTGATGCGTATTCGGTTTTAAAATATTGAAGTGTTCTCAGAGGTTTCGCTGAGTCAGTTCGGCTTGCCGACTGACCCAACTGACGAGTACCGAAATAGCCCCAATGATCGTCAATGCTTGAGTAGGCGTTTGCTAGAATTCGTTCATATTCGGCAATATCACAATCACTTTGATAGAATTTTTGCCTAAATATACGACGAGGTAGAGATGTTTGCTTAAGAAATTCCATTTTTCGATGACGCAATTCGATGGAGAACATCAAACACACCCGTACAAATCGTCGCGATTTAACATCTGATGCTGATTTCACTATAGTCTTTTTTAATTGACGACGATTTTGACGATGTTCGAGTTTTTCAAGACGATTTAATATATTGTTCGGAATTTCCATTGAACTCTTATTAAAATCAATTTGAGTTCTTAAGTCAAGCTTTGACCGGCATTTGCGCCAAGGTACTAAATCGAATTGAGCGAAGCGCTTTTTAAAGCTACCCTGAGACCATGGATGAAAGTTTTCTTTACATTCACTGTAACGTAAAATCCAATCGGTTCGTACCGTCAGCGTCGAATCGTTTGTCTTGTTGGAGCAAAATCGTTTAGATTCCGAATAGTTAACCAATTTATTACGGGCGCTAGCTTGAGGTTGAGAGCATTTATAACGCGGCACTAAATGTTTCTCTAACATGCGGATATCTAAGCCGAATTCGCGACGCAATGCTTCAATCTCTTTGATGGAAGCTGTATAGTGACTGCCCTGCCATACTGTTGCCGGAGGCGTTGTTGTCGCAGCACACACTTTACTATAATTAAACATTCTTTGGCACCCGTGACCAATAAATTATATCATTCTGGTTTTTCTCTTTTTTTAACTTTGTTTTTTTTTTTTTCATTTATGTCTGCCTTTCTGTCCGTTACTTAATTTTAACTACGGCTAACACAGCCGACAATAATTACTGAAATCATTGGTTTTTCTATTTCCGCTTTGTTTATGTCGAATTATTTCACTTCCGCTATCTTTTTTTCTTTTTTTTTTTTGCTATCAAGTCCAAGCGTTGTAATGTATTTTCCGAAAGTAATGACAAATGATGACTATAAGGCTGACGAATTCTCTCTGAAGTTGATGAAAAAGAATCAGGCATTTGTTAGTAGTGATCGTCGTCGTCGTAGTATTGGTGTAGTATTGTTTCACTCTCTTTGATTACGCATTGTCACTGTCAATTTGAATATAATTTATGCTACATACGGACAAACACATGAGCATAAATATGTTTTTAATGTTCATTACGCCGTCACAATGTTATGTAAAATTTCGCACAGTGTTTCCACATAAATCAAATTAGAAGAAGACTCGAATTGCACCTCTCCTTAAGAACTTACCATGCTTTTAAATTATCAGCCAGTTTGCTGGTTATTGCGTTTCCTAGAATTCTTAGCTCGTCTCACTTTAACGACGAACTCATCTGTCATCAGTTTTATGGGGAATTAAAAGATAAGTCTTCGACCAAAGTCTCACTTGCTTTCACCGATATCACCCGCCTAGCTGAATACAAAAGTCTACTGATTTCCAGTCGACTGCCGTGCAAATCAGAACGAGCCGTATTCTCAATACATATGTTGTCCATGAAATCGTATAAATCGGTGGGCAATATTTTTGTACGTAAAACTGTGGAAATTTAAAGTAGGCATCGACGTGTCTTTTCAGCGACTTACAGAACGTAAAATAAAATAAAATTTCGTAACGCGCATAAACAGCACTTTAATCGTGAAAGACAGAAAAATAAAACGTCATTGCATTTGTGGAATGAAAGACGTAACGTAAAAACCAACTACTTCATCGGAAGAAAACTTCTTTGACTTTTTCTTAGATAACGATATCGTACCCTGCACCACTTCGCTTAATTAATAATGCAGCAAAAACTATACATTATTTTTATGTAAGTGCAAAAGCCCTTATATTGGAGGATACCCAAACGTCGACGTGGTCTAAACTGAGCAGACTGAACTTATATGTTAATGTTATTGTGATTTTCCAGTTGTCCGTTCCGTCATAACAAACCACAAATTCGACTCTTTCACCATACAACAAGAGTTTGCTTTCATGGGAGCCCCGATGTACGACGGCCTGTTGTTGATTTACTAAAGGCAAACTTTCATCATGAAATATTAAATGTTAGACCGTTTTTGTTATACAACGACTTATTTTTCATTAGAACCCTTATCCAAATTCGGTAAAATGAATTTTTAGGTCAAACTATTCTTCCGAACGAATTTTCATCAAGAAATACTGAAAATGAGGCCTTTTTACTATGTAAAGGGTAAGTTTCCGTAGGAACCGTATGGCAAGGGTGGCAAAAAATTGAACCCTGTACAATCCAAAGTTTTCATAACAATTTGGAATAGTGGGATAGTATTACTAAGCGATTTGTGTCGCCGAATTCTAAAAATTACAATATTTTGCTTAATAATGACTTATCGAAATAGGGCGGAGCGGAGAATAAGGAGGAGTGCTCGAAAAAGTGGTCCGAAACAAACCGTTTTCATTATTTCGAAAATTTCGGCCTTTAAGTTGAACAAAGGAACAGACAGACGGGCAGATTCACGGACAGACAAGCTTAGATCGATTCAGAATCATTTTCTGATTCTCTCTTCTAATAAAAGGTGAGTGTATCTCAAGTGCTTCTAGGTGTTACAACCGTCCGCACATACTTAATATACCTTATACCACAAGTGATGTATAACAAGTATTCGTATTTGTTATTTGCATTTTCCTGCTCTTTTTTTTGAAACGTGGCATACAGCCACGACTATTAGGAAAATAGTCAATTAAAAGGGTGTTAAAATAAGCGCTTAGGAATTTTGAATTTTTATTTTAAAGCCCATGTAAGAACAAACCGTGTAAAACAAGCAGCTTATAAGGCGGGTATAACTGTACTTTTTCCTATTCCTACACCTCTCATCTTCCAAATTCATTTCGGTATTCGCTTGCGTCCGAAATTATAGCTTACATTTAATTTTAAAAAGAATTATTGTTTTTAATTTTTAACTTTTTTTTTTTTTAAGTAAGTACAAGAACAAGAGAGCAAATGGAGCAACCACCAAAGATGTGGATGCATTTTGACAAAGTTTCTTCCAGCACTTAAAGCAAATATAAAGCGGAATACGAGGCGAATTTAAATATTTACCTAGAGGTACGTTAGACAAAAAGTTATTATCGGTTTCCAAAAATGGTAGCATAGAAAACGTCAAAGCGACCCCAAGTGTCTTAGAAACAGAAAGCAAAATCGATTCATTACTTAAATTAAAGGATGACAGGACATTCGCAGCAAAGAAAGGAACTGCATAAAGGGTTCCACGGCCCACCCTACACCACCGAATAATTATTCATATAACGACTTTCCATTATCGTCACTTTTCGTAAGCACTTTTCATAGGGCCGAAAAAGTAATTCGATCCGTCCCCAACACATTAGTGCGCAAACTTTCATCAAAGTGCCACAAAAAGTAGTGACACAAGAATTGTCGACGGATAGGCGGGCAGACGGGCAAACAAGCTTAAAATTACTTTCGGAATCGATCAACATAGTAAAACCTCATACATACAGGCAAACTTCACATGCCCTTGTAATTCAGTGGTGTACGGTATTAAAAGCGAGGTAATCGAATAACGTGATGCCAAAAGCAATTCTCACGAGATATCTTTAATTTAAGGGGCTTAATAAAAAGTATTAGGAAGGAAGCACATGTAAAACAGACTAAGATCACAAGGCAAAAAAGAAATATTTACTTATGCTTGCATTTTCTGCTTTTGTTTAATTTTTTAGAGGTGCGAAGCCAATGTGCAGATAGCCAACCTTTTAGCAAAGACAAAGACGGTCTACGCACACCCCGGTAACTATTTTATCCTGAACGGTCGATTGCGATAAATTGAATCTCTCAGTGATTTCACGGCTTATTATTCCGAGGATTGCGTCAATAGACCAGTTAACTGGGGTCGACGACTGCATACGTCGTGCAAACAGTAGAAAATTTTGCGTTGCGACGAATATACGCAACTCTTCCTATACAAGCCAGATGCGTTTGTTGGAAATCTGTACACAGAAATCGGGTAAAAAATACATGCGACATATGCTAAATTTGGTGGTATTTTCCACAACTTGAAAAAATCGTGCAAAGTGAAAAAACTCCCTATCTTTTTAAAAAAAAAAACCGTGCAAAAAAGTAATAATGAAATCCATATCGCATTACATTTATAAAGCAAGAACCATTCGTTTTAATTATAAAAAACAAAATAAAATTAGTGTAGAATGAAAGTTCAATCCATAAGTACATACAGCATATAAAAATCAACTATACATCGCTTCTTGATGACAAACATGTACGTTTATCATGAAGTGGATCAAAAGTGCTATCATCGGTGGAGTAATAGTCGGCTATGTCTAGCACGACGGGGTTTGGTCGGGTTTGGTTCAAATGAAGAAATTCGTTCGTTATTAACGGCCAAGCAGCAATAGAGCAAATGACTCTAAATCGGCTGACTTCTGATCATAGTGTGCCCTCAATTGCATTTTGTCGCTGTGTACATAAGTTTTTGTGAGACTTTGTGTCAAAATTCAAGTTAAGAAAATTTTTTCTTTTTTTTTAATTCCTGCTAGAACAGAAAATTCGTGTAAAAAAAGTGTATTTGCCCTCACTGGTGAGCCGTGTTATTTCAAAATCATATAAAGAAGACTGTGTAAAAAAGCGTTAGGTGCATGTACGTCATGATCCGTCCATCCGTTCTTGCGCAATTTCCTTCCTAGAATTTTATCATTATGTGCACTTACCATATAATACATTTTTGAGTATGTGTATGTCATTCTGTCTGGTTAATGCTTTTACTTTGTCTTAATCGGCTTCAATTGGTTTTCCAGAATAAGGTGCATTTTCAACTTGAAAATTGCTAAACTGAAGTCTTGGAAACCAATTTCAACACCGGCGTTCTCCATACGCATCCAAACATTTTTTCTTGCTTGAGAAGCATTTTTACCTTTTCGAATATAAAAAACTGGAATATGCCGAATAAGCTGCTTTCGATTTGACCATATTTGACAAGCAAAAAACTATTACGTAGATCCAAACGAACTTTTTCACAAACAAGCCTTGCTGTATAAGCTCTCAGAATCCATAATGGCAATGTGGCTTAAATATGAATTTGGCTGTGAAAAAATTCACTTAAGCCCTCTTCTGAAAACGGAAATTAAATCACTTCCCAACCACCCTAATACGTTTAATCTAAATGTCAATAGCAGGAGGAGCAGGAGGAGAAGGAGGAGTAGGGGCGATATGTAGAAGATATTGAAAATATTGATTTTTTTTTTTTGTGGTTACTTCCAGTTTTCAGTCCAAAGAAACGCAATGTTTTTGTTAATCAAAAAAGGTTTAAATGAATTTATCGAAAATAATTTTCTTACTTCTCTTTACGATGTCATTTTAAAGATATTGCAAAAAAGATGGAATGAAAAGAATAAGAGTTGCAGGATTTCTTTTATAGATCGGTTTGAATAATCGTTCGCGAGGAAAACTCGTTTAGAGGTTGGAAATGAATGATTCGACATGTTTGTTAATGTAATTAATTTTTTTCTTATTAATTATTGCTCACTTTCTCTTTATTATTTTGCAATTCCAGAAGCATAAAACTGCCCTTGCAGTCTTGCCTGAAAGATTCGTTGCTCGAAAATGCCTTTTTTCCTACATCTGTCGAAGGCAGAATGACACTTTTGCATGGCAAAGCCACCTTTTGGTTTCTTCGAAAAAGCATTGAAAGCTCTCAGGTTTATTTTCGCGCGAAAGGCCGCAACTATCAAAGCCATCTTCACGGGTTCAAATCTCAGTGCGGTAGAGAGACAAAAAAAAAAGCAGTATCCACTCAACAATCGTCTCAACGAAGCTACACGAACGTATTTGCGTTTGGAAGCACCCCCGTATGACCATAAACACTTTCGAAAGACATCCGCTAATGGAGTAGGGGAACTAAAAAGTGCTTGATACCAGAAGATTAGGTGGCAAGTAGCCAGCAGGAATTCATCCGAAATTGCTAGACGGTTCAGAGCATCCGTCAAACCAATAAAAAAAACTGTGTAACGGTGTTACCCGATAATTTGCAAAGAAGGAAACTTTAAGTAAATACAACTGACATCTAACCAGCGTAACAATCATGTATTCTTCCATTTACTTCGAAGACTTTTGGTTTTTACAAGCGATGCAAAATTGTAGTACTTAACGCTGTTAATGTAAGACAAGTAAGTGTCAAACTACAATGTTGGACAAGCATTTGCTAGATTGACATTTATTGCAATTTGTGTTAAGTAAAATCATTTCAATTTTAACGATGTCCCTCTCTCCGTCAACCGCCCGGCTCGCCGTACAGACTGCAAGGGTAACTCTAACGAAAAAACAGCTTCTCCCATAGCTTTTCCCATAGCTGTACTACTGTAAAGGTCCACAGACTAAAGAAATAATTATTGAATTGGTGAAAGAATGGTAAAAGTTTGTCTGTATCGGTATCCTTTTCGCGATATTCGGAAATCAATGATAAGTAGGCCACAAGTGTTAGATTGTTTGCCATAGCCATAGCCATACATTGGCTAAATTCGAACTGTGAGTCTTAATAGGAGCACCAACGGCCCTTCAGGTTTTTTTATGGTGACCGTGATACGACATAAATATTGTTACCCATATGTCTGTTTATCTACTTAAGGAATCCGTTACATCGGAAGATTTAAAATAGAATAAGTTGTAGTAGTACTGAGCGAGATTCGCTCGTAGTAGCGAAAAACAAAATTGTAATTTAATAAAAGCGGAAAACGACCCGTAAAGTAAGAACTAAAAATTCGAAATTTAAGAATAACAAACATTATGTGTAATGCCTAACAGACTTGCAAAAAGTTTTTGTTGTTTATCAACTTAAGACGCTTTAAAGACGATATTAACCTGAAAATCAAAACATTTGTTAAATAAAAGTTGAAGGTTTATCGGAGTCACGGAGATAGTCTTCAGATGTCTAATAATAATAAATTTACGTCATTAGTTAGTTTAAGTCAGCGATTTTCTAAAAAGTTTCTTCGAAAGCTATTTACAGTTATTTTTATTGCTCGTTGGGCATTACCTACCGACAGTTTGATTGAACTTTTCTTATAATCGTTTCGACTTACCCTATGCTCGTAAGGACAGCTCGAGAAAAAAGTAGAGAGCGCAGGAAATTGAAAAATCATCTAAAGCGCTTAGCACGTATTTTACTCTTTACAGCGAATTTGAAAGACCCAGTGTTTTGTATTCTACGATATTTTGGAATCATGTCGACTTAATTTATTTAATTTTGTTCGATACAAGTTTAAGTTTTAGTTTAATTTTTAATCTATATTTATGAAGACAAAGTTACGGCGCTGACATACGTGTGATGTGTGAGAAGCAAAGAACGAGTAAGAAAGAAATAAAGCCAGAGTTCATTATTTTAGTGTTGCCATTACCTTCTTACCGTCTTTATCATCCGTGTTACCATCTTCCAGTACATTCCATATTCAAATGTTAATATTTTGAGAAATCATAGAAAGTGTCGAACATGATACTCGATCTCTTGCAATTACTCAATGACAAATCTGTCCTTTTTTTTAAATGACAAATCTTTCCCTCAATGTCATGCCTTTGTAAAGCTACAAACTGACGAATAGTCAACAGCGACGTGTTCAATATTAGAACAATAATTCTTGGACTAAGTATAGAAATATTTTTTCGTTTTTCATGTCTTTGATATTATTTAGTTCCCAAATTATTGAGAGCCCCGTAAACATTTACTCATATTTTGAAAGCTCAATTCCCTCAATATTCAGTTTTCACTGGCGATTTTGAGTTAATAAAACACTGTGTAATTATTACTCTCGAATCAAGATCAATAGGTATAAAAATGTTGCTTTTCTCTCTTTGGATAAAGAGAGAGAGAGAAAGAGAGAGAGAGAGAGAGCTATTTCTTTCATACCGGCTTGAAGGGCAGTTTAATAAACTTTTCATGAAACCATACCAGCGAAAATTGAAATGCTCCGAATAGCCTCTTTTATGTTTTCCTCTTTATTTCAATTGTTGTGTATGCATAATGCAAACACATACGGATTCGGTGATGTGTTTCACTTGGTTGCGCACATGCGCACATGCGCACATGTGCACATGCGCACAATCATTTAGTAGCTGAAGTATTATTCATTTAACGCTGTTGTTGATTTGCTTTTTGATTCTCCTTCTTCTTCTACACACATAATAACAGTTACGTGTATTTGCTTAAAAACTTTCCAGGTAAACATTTCCATTATTTAGAATTGTCGGACATAAACAAAATGTTTGTTGACATCGCAAAAAAAAAAAAAATGTTGATAATCGCAAATCTAGTTTCGTGACTAGTTTATAGGAATAAGTAAAAAATTGTCCGGAAAAACGCTTTTCAGGTTCAATGCCACAACACTCGAGCTGGCCCCCATATGTGTGCAGGTATTAATTACGAGCGTGCAACAGATTGTTAAAATCATTCGTTCAATTATACTATCGTATCGATTACAAACGATGGCAACAAGTTTATCAATCATCACGCGACAACGGGCAACGGGCAACGGGTAACCAGAGATACAATATTTAAATAAATGTTATTATTTTTTTTGCCATACTATCACTTTATTCACTTAAATTGGATATCTTAAGCTTGTGCAGATGAATACAACACCAGGTAGGACTTGAGATAGGCTCACTTTTTATTAAACTAATCAAATGATTCAAAATGATTTTATATTTAATTTGTATGTCACTGTGCTGTGCTGGTCCGATATCTTCCCATGCATTTTCAGTGTTCAATCTGAAAAAGGAATAAATTTTAATGAAATTAGCTCCACTGTTGAAAATGGATTGGATGTGATCGCTGCCCGTAGAACGTTCCGTTCCACTAACAAAAGTGTTAACATAACAAAAGTGTGCTAGTGTGTTAGTGCTTCTCAACAAAACCCGCTGGCATTTCATTTTGTAGACTTCATCCAATTATTCCAACATTCTTACAATCCTTTATAGGGTAACAAATCTAATTTTTAATATTTTATAATAAAAGTCGATCCAAAACGATGATCTAATATCCTGATGTATGGTAGTAAGTTTGGGTCATATAGATCTAGCTTACGGATCCCTCCGCACTAATAACACATGGAATCGCATAAGAATATTGTACGACTACGACACTGAGAACATACCAGATTCATAGTAGTTATCGATGACTTTAAGATACGGTATAGTTTTTGCGGAAATCAAAGTTTTTAAGGATTAGGATTATAGGATGGGTCGCTTTATTAACGTTATATAACACATACTGTAACCTCGTTCAGTCTAGAGTCTGTTAGCTGAGAGTCTGCCCTCTTTTCCAAAGCATTGATCATTAGTGTCAACTGCATTGGCTATTTTACTCTTTCTTTCAGCCCTGACAAGCTGACAACCGAACCCACATCCACTTGCTGACCGACCTGATAAGACCGACGAAATTCTCTCTGCCTCTAACAATTATAGGCACCCATGTAGATATTTATAACTTTCTTTTAATATTTGTTAGGTCCACTCTTTGAAGGGATCAATAATTAGCGCTGGATGTACATATATTTAAATTATTTTACCTTTGCTTTCAAACTAAGTAGAAGCAATACGTAGAGGGAACGGGTAGGAAGGGGGAGCTGGCAGATCTGTATTCTTGGATTTATCAGTTTCGCAAAGCCATACTCGAGTGCCATCATGGGGGAAATTATTTTAGCATATTTTTATATGTTTTCGACTAATCCAAGGGCGTTTACAACCGACATGATTCCAATAGAAGAAAAGAGTAACACTTCTAAAGCATAAATATCCCATTTCGGTTAAAATGGTGGTGTGGGATGGATGCTAATTAATTGCAAGACTATTGCAGCTGATCTAATTTTCATTTGTGTTAATCATAACACGACGCAAAAATGTTTTTTTTAAGATACATTTCGAAAAATATAATAACGCATTGATAAGCACTTTCATCCAATTTCGACATTTTTGATTAGGTGCACGTGATCAGGAAATTTGATTAAAAAAGAATGATAGCTTGTCCAGAAAGTATTAATCAAAAATTAGAGGCCAAAATTACACAAATAAATGTTGTTTTTATTGAAGGAAAGCATTTTGTAACGAAATGTGCATCATTTTCTTCGACAAGTTTTTACCATTTTTCCGAACGAATTACCATAAGTTCTGTAAAGGAAAGTCTAAGATACCTTGCCGAAGAATTCCTACACACGATGAAGTTGATTTGACAATACTTCCAAAGTGATTGTTGCTTATTGTTTATTTATTTGTCTAAAAAAATTTCTCAAAGCTTTAAAATCCACATAAGCGAAAAATTCTTCAATCATGAAGAATCAACGAATTCATTGAAGCAAATAATGATAGTAAGCACATAATAAAAAAAAATATATTCGTATACATATTAAGCGACAAAGTTTTATTAGCATTGAGCAGAAACTTAATTTTTTTCTTTTTTTTTTTTTAATACACATCAGAACAATATGTTAAGTCTTTTAAATATTTATAACATACATCAGTGAGCAATGGGGGAAAAGTGCCTATGCTCGCGTACATATACATATTCATGATTAATGTATTTCGATTTAATCATAATTGTTTGTCTCGCTGTCCATCTTCTCAAAGTTTTTCCTTTTCATTGGTCAAAATTACCGAAAACCCATTAGTAATAATAAGCATAGTAGACGGAGGGTTTTTATGTAACATATGTCGAATCATTTTAACTTGAAAACGGAATGACGAAATCATTGAAACCTTAATGGAGTGGTTTCCCACCTGTGGGGCGATACTGTTGCAAGGGGGGGGGGGGGTGTAGCTGTTTCCAAAATATCATTTTCAAATACAAACCAAAAAAGGGTCAAAATAGGTGTGAAAAAAATCCACAATCCTCGCCACGGATTTTTGGTGTACAAATGCTAAAACATCCAATTTATACTCTGGCGTGGGGTGTGGAATCAAAAGATAAGCACTTGCAACATCCCGGTTATTCTCGTGCTTACTCGTGCCAAACTTCAGTAAACAGAAGAAGAAGGGGGCGCATTAATTTTGTTTTTAAAAAGGCGGGCGCCGGTACAAAAAGATTGGAAACCACTGCCTCAATGCCTTCGAAAAACGAACTTTTTAAAGGTCTTAGTGAACTTTTGCTGCAGAATTCGAAATAGATTACTTCGTTCAATCGCTCGACTCGTTCAAAAACCCGGCTTGGGTGTAAGGTATGTGTGTCGTTGCGTTCGTAAATCACATAAATATATAGTACGGAGTTCACAAAGTGAATAAATTCCTGATTACAAACACAAGTTCTTGTTGGTCTCTTGACCATCGATACAAAGCTCGTATGGGTTATATATGCTCTCTTAGTTCAATGTCTCCTTCCCCAGTGCATGAGCACTCCCAACTGTAGCGATAAAAATTAACGTGCAGAAGATTGCAAAATATGCTTTTCTTAATAGTTGACGCCTTGCACAGCTGGCGTTGGGAAATAAGCCATACAAGCATAGGCACGCACGCACCGCACTTTCGAATTCCTTTCGACATGCTACACCGTTTGTCCGATTTGAACCAAGATAACGCCATAACTGAATTGCAAAGATGTGCCTTCTTCCTACATTTCTCTTCTGTATGGCCATGAAATTTTCCATCGAACCTCTCGTTGTGTATGTGTACACTACACGTTTATAATATTTGCAAATTGCCATTGGCGCTTATGAAGCAGCCGAAGTAACCGAACGGGAACCTTGAAAAAAAAATCGGAATAATTTGCTAACGTTTCTAAAGCGTATACAGTTCCCATTAATTAAATGCATAAATTTTGACAAATAGAAATATGAATAGAAACGAGAACTAATGTCATGACATAATCCTGAAACAAGGTCAAGAAAGGAAAACGAACCTATGAGATCTTTTAGCGAAACTGAACCTATTTTGTTAGTGGATAAATTCACCATTAAAAAGAAAAAATAACACGATCTATACTTGTTTTCTTGAAGAACTACAGTAAGCGTTTCCCGTTACTTACTTAGATGAAGAACTAGAAAAGCAGTTTACGCTTACAGTAATAGTACGCAATAATGGAATTATTAAAAGAAATCAATACTCTTTTAAATGTAGATTATTTTTTCTTTTTTCACTGTCACGAAGAAATAAGAAGAAAAGTGAAAGAAACAAAGAAATGGACCTCAACCTACTGGACGTATGCCCTTAGCGAATGAATGAATAAGCACACACTGTGCCTACGACCAAAGTAAACTCTAACGCACTGAAGCTTGACTCCACGAACACTGATTTGGTAACCGACTACAGTTCGAATACCCAACTACTCATGCGGATATGGAATGTTTGGAGTCTACGCTCTGTACTGTTTTGACAGAATAACAGACCCTATCGGCCGAACACTATTGACAACGGATCAGATCGGTCGAATTTTTTGACCACATGCCAATGTTTATATGAAACAATTTTACTTTTTTACCTTTTAAATTTTTCTTGGTGGAAAAGTTGAATAGGACGGAACCATTTCCAAAATTCCATTTGACACCAGCTGCCTTACAAAAAAAAATGCAACTGTACTCGGAGAAAATTGCTGCAAACCAAACAGTTCGTCTATAAGGTCTGGACTACGTAGATCCATTTTCGCGAACACATTTCGGCATAAAGGATGGGGTGAGAAGCTTTTGTTTGGGAGAAAGATTTAATTTTTAAACCTTTATTGCGTAGATACGTGAAGAGTTAAGTTAAACTTCTGCACGTTGCCCACACTTACAATAAATGTGCGCAATTTTTTCAATTCGTCGAAATTACAAAAAAAAATTGTTGTCGATAGTATTGGCTGCAAATTTTAAAATGTTTCAAGAATTTCTCGAAGATAATTAGACCCACAGATTAATTTGAGACAGTGATTAGCAGGAGACACATCCATGTTTTGAATATTACGCGAACTTTCAACGCCACATAATTTGGATCGAAAGTTGCACAAGGTGTTTATTTCTTTCTCCGTCTTTCCGTCTTTGCGTCAACCTATTCATACTATTTTGTATTTGACGACATAAGAATTGAACATAAGTTTCAATAGATTTTCATAAAGTATTCGCCCCAACTAAGTAAACTGATTAATGTGATGAAAGTTAGGAGAAATTTGCAATTTTCACGTATTAAACAAAAGCGATATCTTCAATCGATAAATATTTCTGGCAAATTTTAGGTCAATATTCGATACTTTGTTACATGCGCATAACGGATTAACTGGTGAAGATATTGCCGTAGATATTGAATGCGTGCCTAAGAACTAACTAACGCAAGTTAAATAGCAAATATGTTATCATCTCTTTATCAAAGTACTGTACATCCTCAATCAAGAGAATAATCGAAATCGTTTTGGCCATATTTATAGGTCCGAATTGCAGCTACAGTTTGTATATGGAAACCTTCCGATTTCTTCACACAAAAAAAAGAGAGCAAAAGGAGTGAATCATATGTACGTCCATCACATCATTAATTGGACATATCAGTGGACCAATCCGATCACGCTAAACGCGTTATATTTATATCTAAATTTTGATCAACATTTGTTATCACTTTAATTATACCGACGTTATTAATCAAGTTGTTCCATATATCTCTCAAATATATATATATATACATATATAGATATATTAGGGTTACCCATAACTAATCAATTATTTTATTTCAATTATAGCGACGCCTTAAAACCTCTAGTGGAGTCCGATCCAAGGTTAACTATACAGGAACTATCAAGAAGCCTTGGGTCCACCGTACAAAGGCATTTAAAAAAAATTGGCCAGATACATACACAAGGTAAATGGATTCTACACCTGTTGTCTGAGACGAATAAAGATCTTCGGCGAACAATTTGTAATTCCATGCTCACCAGACTAAGCAGAGATC
>KK502424.1:843480-856142 GCA_000688735.1 Glossina austeni | reverse complement strand
AACAACAACAACAACAACAACAACAACAACAACAACAACAACAACAACAACAACAACAACAACAACAACAACAACAACAACAACAACAATAGGCAGAAATTTGGCAAAAATCGGATTACAAGGTTAAGGGATTAAAAATGTCGCGATGAATTTAGGCCATATAAGCAGAATATTTGCGGGAATCGTATCGAAACCAATCATAGATCGGTCGAAGCAGTCGAGTCAGTCGTAAGAGCGTCGAAGAGTCACTGAGTCGTGGAGTCGAGTTGAATTGCAATATTCAAACGGACAAGACCAGAGCGAGAAAGAAAGCGTTTTACATATAAGTCTGAATAGATTTCCGAAATTTGTAAATAAAACCTGCAAACCACAATTCACTGGTGCGAACTTTATTTCAAACTGAGTTGAGTAAATAACATAAATTCACGAAAAACGTGATAAACAAGATACGTGATAGACAAGATAAAGCGTTACATAAGGCGAAGTGAACTCACCCATTCCATGCTCAATGGCGTTTATCGTTAAGCCAGCCATGACTTTGTGTCAAATTGCATTAAAAAGTCTTGAAAATTGTGTTACCTGGAGGTTGGACGCGAATAACAACGACGTACATCACATGTATGGACGTATGGACAGATATGATTCTGAATGAATGGGTAAAATACCTCAAGACCTTCATGATCCCCCATAGATTCACAAAAATTGACCATACGCTTGCTTGAGATTTGCTTGAAATATTTATTGCCTCTATCCAGGCAATCATCCTCTCTTAACTCCTAAGCAATCTAAAGTTCGGCAAATCGCTATAGAATGCAATAAAGTACGTTAAGGTAACAATCGGAAAAAAAAAAAAAAACAATTTCATCCAAAGCATTCATTCGTATACGTGATGGAAATGGAAACATGTTTTCCGACAGAGAAAACAAAAGTTTATTAACATGTGTAACGTTATCTTGAAGATTACATGTTTAGGTGCATGTACGCATATGCAATTTGAAGAAAGTCCAGTTTATTGGATGAACAAAAAACAAACAAACAAACAAACAAACAAACAAAACATTTTCTTCTTATTTGGTAAATGATTTTTGGTCTGTTCACCAAATGCGCGCTAGCCTTGTAATAGCAAAATAATGTGCACACAATTTTTAACACCAGTCGACTTCGCACAGGTGAAGTTAGTTAGTTGGTTGGTTGGTTGATGATGCCGGCCAAAAAACAAACAAGTCCTCAACCATAAACAGTGTGGCGTGCAAATGCGTATACAAATTGTGTACAAAAAAAATATTTATACCTCATAAGTTTGACATTGCATTTGAGTAAAGTTATTGCTTTTGTTGTTGTTCAGTTTCGTTATGCGTTATCCATGCCGGGCTAATACCAGTTTTGTTGACTGTTTGCTAAATTACTTTTAAAACACAACCAACCAACGGACGGACGGTGATTATATTTTTGTGCTTTGGTTTCTTGTTTTTGTAATCGCATGCCTTTACTTAAAGCGAAAGGATTTTCACTTTTATGTATATAAGAAATCTCATTCATCTCTTTCATCTTATCCATCACTCGATCTCCATCGTCATTTCGTTTTTACTCTTTTCCTAAACTAAAATCGGGAAATTTTCAAATTTACCACAATTACGGCTAATTGTGCTGATTGTCTTTATTAGTAATTCAATCATTACTCTGTTGGAGGCGATTGTTTCATTATTTGTTACATTTTTTCTTCTCCTTCTTCTTCTTCTTCTTTTTTTTTTTTCATTTATAATTACTTTCGGGTGCCCATGTTAAAGTATTAGTTGCATATTTGATATATTTAACGAATAACTGCCACAAATACATTTCTATATATGAGGATAGGATTGGGTTCGTAAGAGTTACTTGATATTGAGTTGATTGAGTTGATATTGTTAAAATAAGTGGGAAAAATCTTAATAAAAAAGTTAATTTTCTCTTAAAACGATTTCACTTTTAATAAAGTTTTGAAGAATCATTTATTTTTATTTTTATTAGTGAAAACGAGCCGGAATTAGAAAAAAAAAAAGAAAAAAAACAAAAAAAAACGAAAACAAATCTCACATAAAATTAATGACGCACACACTTTAATTACTTGTCTAACTTACTCTTCATTGATTTATATGCGTTTCTTTTTTCTATTTTTGTAGTTTATTTTCAATTAAATTTTAATTTGATTACAAATTAAGATTTTCAGCGAATAACGTCTGCTGAATGACTTTTTTAAAGTAAATTCTATGAAGCCCTCATTTGTACCAAAAAAAAAAAAAAAAAAAAATTAAACGTCAATATGTTAAAAACACAGTTGGTTCAGTTTAATTGCATTGAATGCTTTACACCGCGGACCGTTCATTAAAAATGTTGCTTTTGCGTCTCTTTTACTAGCGTTGTAATACCGCATTCTTAGAAATCGGCGTCTAGAGACCGTTTAAATACCGGCAAGAAACAAAAACTCTCTTTCTCTCTTCTCTATCTCTCTGTTTCTCTCTATCTCTCTCTCTCCCTCTTTATTTCACTATCGACTTATTTCTGTTTTTACAAGTTTCGGTGGCACTACAAATATACATACAAGGTATACAAATTAATTACCGAATCAGTCCTATATGACATGGAACTCGTAAGTATGCGATTTCGCTTAGCTCTACTCTCTTCCCACCGCATAAGGATTCCAATAAAAAGGGTTCTCATAAAACTTTGTCTTCAAAAGTTTTATCCTTTTGGTTTAACCATTTAACTCATTAGGACGCATGCCGAAGGCATCTATTTTATCTAGTTTGTCTAAAAATTAAAGTTCAGTAGAGATTCGTTTACCGAAAAATATACATTCAAATAATGCCGCTGTCACGATTTGCCCACGAAAACAATCAATCATTTCGTGGAAGACTTCAATTTACTCAGTTGTCAAGGTGCGTCTATATTCCTTATTAACGAAAACGTTAAACCAAAATCTGTCTTCGTCGCTGAGAATGAATCCGTGAGGAAGAATATTACCTTCCGTAGCATATTTTACGATCCGTGCGCAAAAGTTACTTCCGCAGCTTTAAGGACCTTCGTTTTCGGTTTTTAATATTTCTACGCCGACAGGTTCAGCTCTTTTGTCCAAAATAACTCAAACATTACCCAAAGAAGAGTTAGTTAAGTTCTACAGATTTGACTTTGAAGCATTTCCAACACGTTGAAAGTCGGCAGTAGTACATTCGTCACTGCTTTCGCGAATAGTAAAAACGTTCACCTATGAAATCGTTTGCATATGCTGATCATAAGTTGTTTTTAGGCAACATAGTGCTTTCCTCGTCCACATACATACCAGCAATCTCTGGCCAATAATGTCAGTCGATAATGTTCGGTAACGCATCCATTTATTGAAACAATGGAAGCAATAGCCCTATGACCTAATGATAAACCACGAAATCCAAAAGTTGCGTTAAGCAATCCCTGCCCAGTTGTGCCCAGATTCGAAAGCTTGATTTATTTAGGCCCCCGGACAGATAAGTAAAATTCTCATATCACTTGGAATATTTTCTTTCAAACAATCGTCATCTTGTTCTTACAAGCTTCCATGTCATCGTAATAACAGCGCGTATTGAAAGTTGAAAAATGGTGCGGAATTTAAGATGACGACTGTTGTCGAAAGATGACAGCCTACCAAACAACAAATACATGTATAGCTATGTAACGGTTTGATTTTCTCGAATTCGAAAGCTTTGGTATCAATTCTGCCTCCCTTGCGACTTGATTTATTTGTAAGCTCCTGTACACGGTATACTTCAACCGAGATAAACACAGCTTATCAGCAAAACCGTTGTTTAGTTCAAATTTTCTCCATTGGTATCGCAAGGCGATCCACTTATATATATATAATCTAGAATGTGTAGTAAAGCTTATGTATACACAAGAATCGAAAGTCAATCTTTTTATCCGTCTGCCTAGATCTAGACACACCCGGAGAGTAAGCAAGAAAATTAAATTCGGTCGGGAAAAATAGACAAAAGGAGGAAAATAACGAAATTTTCATGTTCGATAATGTGGAGTGGGCGCAGTTGATTTGTTCTATTTTCAAAATAATTGTTTTTGCCTTATAGACATATGGGCGTTGTAGGCGTGTCCTTTGAAAAGTTTAGGTCAATTCCAAATTCGTTGGCCACAAATATATATAAAGCTGCGCGATCACATCAGATGGACAGACGAATAGGCGGACATGTTCAGGTGTACTCCAAATTTGAAATTGGCCGAGAATTTGTATACTTTAGGGTCTTTTTAAATCCAACTTCTGCGTTGTTTCTCTTTGCATCGGATTTTAAAAAAAATTAAATTATGGTACACTATAATACTGAATAGGCGTGGTCAATTTTTTCCACTTTTGGACACAAATGCTACAGCACCACCCATAATAGAATATTGCGTTCAAATTTTTGTACATTTGTTTGCTTTAATTTATTAGTAATGAGCAAATAACCAAATTTTCATTCCTTTTGAAAAGCAGAGGTATTCTCATTTTACGTGGCGCTGTGGGCGTGCCCTTCGGCCGATTTAACCCGTTTTCAATAACAGCCTGCGTGCGAGAACTTTCAATGTCTCTGCCAAATTTGAAGTCGACAGCTTCATTTTTGCGGCCAGGAGAGTTTACACAACGGCCAGACGGACGTACTGACAGACATGCAAGCTTAAATCGATTTAGAATTTGATGCTAATTTGATGCTGAGAATATAGAAACTTTTTGGGGTCTCTGATGCTTCCTTGTCGGCGTTGCAAATGTTTTGACAAAATGAACATACCCCTCATTCTGCGGTGGTGGGTATAAGAATAATAAAGTGTCAAGCTTCCTCCGCAACGCATATATCTTTAAAATTGTTAAATTCATGATGCCAGCGAGAACATTCGATTACTTTTCAATGAGTTTGCCATATACTCGTTGATCCGCAGTTTATAAAATTACCCCAGCAAAAAGCTGTTAATAAAACTCGATTAAACCTACATGAAATCTTTCAAAGGGGAAGACATGGAAGCGTCTTTAGTTGCCTATATAAATGATCGAAAATTAGGAATCCTTTGATTCCGCTGGTCAAAATTCGAAATTATGCCGCGTGAACAGACTATTCTCAGTTGTTCGCAATCAAATGCAAACTCAGTTTAGTCCTGCAGGGCGGTTTATTTTTCGAAAACTAAAATAGAAAGTTGGACTTAGAGTAGCGAAAATCAATCATTTTATAATAATTAAATAAAAAAATATATCGAAAAATTAAAAAGAATTAATTTAAGGTATATTTCTAACAATAATCGGTAACAAGTATAGATCTGATGTTTGGCTTAGATCCATTTATCTTCTTCTATGTTGTTAGTAAAATAAAGTGCATGTGTGTATCCATGTCAAAGCTTCATTCATTCAATCTTGATTATGGTTACATAATGAAATCGTTATTTTCACTTCACTTCACACAGCACTTCACAAGCAAAAGCTAACTTAATAAATATATTAGGGCCGGTAAGTCTTTCTCAATCGTAAACAATGTTTAGTAAGTGGTGCCGGTAACAATCTACGAACAGAAATGGATATAAGTTTAAGCAGAATATAGTATGAAAGTGATTCGAATACAAATTTGAATGATTTGATAAAATTCTTTAATTTTAATTGTTTTTGTAAGTAGAGCATCGAACATTTGCTAGTGTTGAAAGAAAACTATCGATCGATCATGTGTTTGTTGCATTGTATTTATTTTATATTTATTTTAAATCGACACTTTTACAAAATCAACAACAACAAAACTATCATACTTTCCCTTATTTATGTGCTATATGTCCTATGTGCTAAGTGTAAGCGAATCCTTAGAACGATGCAACTCATTTTCTCGATAGACCGTTAAAAAGGTAATAATATGAAGAGTCCAACTTAAAGTTCTAAGGAAAGAATTTAAAGATCTTTAAAGCCACGGGTAAATTTATCGTAATTTTATTTTTGATAGATTTGTCTCAGCTGAAGCAGAGTAATAAGAAAAAAGTCGAGATAAGTTTTTTTCTTTTTTTAGAGAACGTTTTCAGATCGAAAATGTGATTTCAAGAGATGCACGACAGACGAGTAGATGCACCAGAAGGCAAATGGAGAAAAATATTGGCAAGCAAGACATACAGATAGGTAGGACAGGTTAGGTAAACATATGAACAAAAAGGTAACTGATAGGCGAAGAGGCAGACCAGCTACGCTGATCAATAATATCGATTTATCTTTTCATGCTGGTTTATTAAAAAAAAATTTGCAGACCTTTACGGGGTGCCTTAAGCTTTATTTTAAAGACTTAACCAGCATTTGGAAAATTAAACCTATTTAAGGCTTTGAGTATAAATATTAATCTCTTTATGCCCAATTTTGGGAGCACTACAGGAATTACGCTCGAACTGGTTAATGGTTCGTGCCTTAGCATGCCAGCTTAAGCAATAAGAGGAGCATGCCCGCAATTGGCAGGAAATCATACGCAGATTAAATCTATACAATAAAAATTGCATCCTTAACCTGATACCACTATCTACGAAATGTTGAAATGCTGCCAGTTCCTATAAGATAGGCTTAAAGATATCGCAAATTCGAATAGTGGGTAATAATAGATCTTCGTTTTAGGTTATGTAAGAGACAGGCGCGAATTCGACTCCCGAAAGCATTTTTAATTCAATAATTTACTCTTTTTGTAGGGAGAACTTTCAGTCCACAGATTGCTCCTAGGCGAGTGACAGCTGAATGGCACTTCTGTTCACCTAAACTGTTATGCGAACTAATCCACATACCTGTATAGTACACATACCTGTATATTGAGGATTTTCCTCCTAGCAGCTTAAGCTGATTTCATCCAACATTTCTACATCAATTTGGCATATGTAGGGTCATCCATTTCGTAGTTCCGCAAGTAAACGTAAATAAAACACATTTCTCCTTGAGATTTGGAACACATTGTTTTTTAGTCAATGCATTGTTCGGACCCTGCCCATATTTGTGGACTACAGTACATTAATAAATGGATAGCATACAAAAATGAATCCGAGGTTATGTTTCGTGCATGTGAGGGACGTGGGTCATATTTGACTAAATGACTTCGTAATAAGGATTCTTGTCTCTTTGTGTAAAGAAAATGCACCGGCTGGGTGTTCCTAACCGACCTATACGAGAAATACAAAAATTAACTTGCAGTCTCCAGGTTAGTGGGCTAAAAGTATCATTTTTGGCCATGGAAAAGACATTTTTACTACCGCCAATGAAGAACGTCATGGAGACATGATAAATGGTTAAATCCCGTCGACTTGGACGAAATGTGGTTTCAAAAAAATGCTGCAAAATGCCATACCTTCTAGGATTGAATTTGTACAGAAGTCCAGAGGCAGAGGTTCGGAGCAATATCACAAAGATGTCACAAATCAGTTTTTTATTTTTGGGAGGGGGGGGGAGGAAGGTTTGGTAATACTTGATGCGATTTTGTATAAAAAAATTGAGTTTTGCTCTGCAACAACAAATTTGATACGAGAATTATGAGAGAGACATAGATTGTTTTCTACTATGACTAACGACCGGTCACAAGGATCACATACCGCTGGTAACCATTACGCCTTCGCTTTCTTACACTGACAAGCTTTTCAATAATACTTTTAGTGCAATTAAAAAGAAAGCTTCCGCTTTGTTTATATACCAGCGATAGGAGTATACTAAGTTTGTGATATTGTTTGTTGTAGCAGTAGCAGTGGCAGTAATCTTTATGAGTTTAAATAATAGATGTAATTAAGCTATGTTTAGCTCGTTTGCCCGTAATATCGAATCCCGTCTTAAATTTCCAATTTCGAATTTCGTGGAATGAATTTAAAATCCGGCTAAATCAGTTAACAACGAAACCAACGCATCTTTTGGTACGGGGTATATTTAATTTATGCGAACCTTTGCAACATCCAGAAAGACTTGCCATAGATCCATCTTTAATTATGTATGCTAAGCGGTTCTAAATTTTTCTAGCCATACCGTGGCGCAAACACGAATCTTATCGACAATGAATTGAATCGGATTATTTTTACACTTCAAGTATAGTGACGAGCAAAAGCGCTACATTGGATAACGGCTCACCGTTAAATAGACTGCAACACTTCGCTTAACACAGTTATTCATATAATGACTTTTCAAAATGTTATATGGAAAGTGATCGAATAGCGTTTGTTCTTAGAGCAGAGAGTGTAGCGTAATTTGCTCAAGATACCTCGAAACTGGTGACCTATAGATTGAACACAGGTTGAATACAAAACAAATAGATACAAGGGCATGTGTGTAATAATTTGTAATAATTTGTAATGAAAGCTAGCTCTTGTTAATAGTAATTTGGCATAAAAGTTAACTGAACCAAAGTTTATTTTTCGAACGACATTCCGTATGAAAGTGCTTACGGTAATCCTTCATATGGAAATAAGTAAAAATTTTTTGCTAATGTATGATGAGGGATAACTGAATTGAATTGCATTAGACGAAATGGTGTGTGGTAGAGAAAAGTCGGCTTTCCCTTTATATAACCTTTTGCGTGGTTTACTTCTCATCTTCGTTTATTAGATAATCCTTCCGTTACGTACGCTTTACAAATATGTGACGCATATCTCTTTAAGGATATATTGCTTTCGATATTCTACGCTTAAGTAAATCGCACCAGCCTATGTTACACGATAGCAAAAACTTATAGAAGTATAAGTCGTTATGTTTGTAGGCAAAAGGTGTGATATTCAAGAAAAATCTGTTCTTAGCATTATTGAGACATGGAATAAAAGTTGTCGCTATTTTCTAATTGATGGTGTTACAAGGACTGCTTCAGTGATGCATCTATTAAGAAGTGCCTACACAAGCAAACTTACAATTCAATCCATACCACTTTAGCGACAGGTGAACATTATTTCTCCTACTTAATGCCGAGTATAGCGATGTTCGATCATTCAATTGGATGACTGAGAATGCATGCGCAAGAATTGCGATGCCTAAAGCTGAAACAATCATACTGCAGATCACGTGAATCATTAATATCGACGATAAAACAGGATATTCAAGGACTCATTTGAGGCCCTATTGTACTGATGTGCTGTAAATTGTTCCAAGTAAATAAAAATAAGACCTTCATTCTTACGGATCGCCACGAATAACAATATAACAAAAGCCAACCCAGAGAACTGTAGTAGCAATAAACACGAAACACTGCCGTCCGACTGTCGCTGGTTGCAATCGCTGTCCTGTGGCCTGGTGGAGCAGCGCTCCCATTCTTATGGAGACACGCACATATGATTGCTTCTTGGATAACTTGAAGGGATTTGACGAAAGATGGGAAAACGTAATGATCAGCGATATACTTTCAGTGACAGGTTGTTTACTGATACAAAGCAATAATTCTGACAAAAAAAAAAACAAAACGAAAGCGAAAACTTATTCAACATCTCAATATTTGAATGCCTATGTACTGGGTTAACGTACTAACGTCCTCTTCCAAATTTAAAATGTTTTCTCGAATTTCGTGAATATGCCTTAAAAAAATATTTATTAAATGTAAGCAGTTGCTGTTGCATGTTGTAAAGTAAATCTCGATATAAGATGTTGCATAAGTGCATAGGATCGTAGACTATCCCGAAATTAAACCGACATTTTTATTTTGGACTCTAAATATACGGATGTTTTGCTTGTACCTAGTTTTACGAGAACCGACGGGCTTTCACGACGAGTGCTGACGAGCAGTTTGTGTGGATCGTTACAGTCGAAAAAATGCAGATGTGAAGCTAAAATTCGACAAAAACATTTCTTGATCTGTTAAGAATACAGGGTTAAAAATTGGTCGTGATATGTTTACATACACGCCCACAATGGACACGAAGAAGTTAAGCCAATTTCGCAATATATCGACAATTTTTTTCAAATTTTCGTCCACAATTTTCGATTACGTGAATATATTACTACCCAAATGGATAGGATATCCTAGATCTTAGGTGCAAATATGCTCTTTTAGCTCTTTCTCCACCCAATCACAATTAAATTGGAAAAGAATTCATTCATATATTCTTCACTTTCCCGAGATTAACTATAGTTAATAGCGTCCCATGCCTAAAATGTCGTCCGTCAATATACACAATTTCGTAGAACACTCACAGGCATGACCTTTTTGAATGGTCACTTGGCACACTCGAACGATTTGCGATGGCTGAATAGGAAATATTTTCACAAATTTAGATATGAATACCTGCCGCGATCGGTCTACGCCAAGCGTTATTGTTTTTGTCTCTTTTTTATCGAACTTTGTGAACATGAGATGCACTGCAACAACAGGCAAATAATGGATGGACAGATAGACGGATCTAAGCTAAATTCGCTCAAGATTCTAACGCTGATCGTGAGCATATTTCATTAAACATTTGAGGCAACAGTCTTGTGGATGTTGCAAAGAGAAAGACAAATTTTGTATACCTACACCTTTGAATATTATATATAAATGTGTTGAACGGAATGTTAGTGCCTTGCTAAGTTACTGAGGACTTGTTTAGGTTTGCGCGTCTTCCAACAACAAATGCTGAAAGGATCGTCGTGTAAGTGATAAAGAGATGTTCGATTGATGATGTTATGAATCAGCCCAATACACTTTGATCGGTATATCATTCATTGTACTTGTAAATGACTCGACTTGAAATAAAAAATCGAATTTTTATGCAAACGTTGAGGTCAAAACAATTGAAGAAAAAGATGACTCCCAATGGAGTCAATAGCGAATAATAAAATGGAACAGGAGCAAGATCAAAGTCAAAAAAGGAATAGATGGAAATGAAAACGGAGGCGATGGGGATGGCTACAAAATGCTTCGAAGAAAAAACATTGAAGCAGCCAGGAAACGGAAGATAGGCAACGAAAGAAACGAGTAATCCCAGGAAGTCGCGACCACCATTCGATTAGATGCACGGCTTGAAATGCGATATCTATTTCCTCTATGATAAATTAATTAATATTTTTGAAAGTGTGCTTTTCGGCATTTCAACCAGACAATCCGCAGATAGTGTGACAGAAAATAGCGTGAAAAAAATAGTGCAAGTAACGTACGATATTTGATAGTCGCAGGTAGTAACAGCCTTTAGGTAATCGCGCAAATACAAAAACCATTTCTTTTATTATGTGAGAGCTTTTTTTTTTGACTGACTGAATATTTCTTAACGATTTGCAAATTTGATTAGGGCGTGAAAAAATTTTGGAAACAAATTTCAACGTCTTAATTACTTTTCTTTTGTTTTTTTTTGGCTCAGATGCTGTCCCCCATTTCCGTGACATGGTAATGTTCAGAGAGAAGTGAAGAAAGAGAACGTGAAACGGATATGGTGGCCGCAAAGCCTGTAAGCATTGTGCTCTGTAGCTACAATTAAAACGAACTCTATGATCCTTGAAATTTTAACTCGCAAACACTGAGTTGGTAGACGTAATTCTTACCTACTTGAGTACTCATGAGGAGAATAAAGAAAAATTGAAATTGAATTGAAGACCTAAGAGCAGGTGCCTATGGGAAACCGTTAAACAGCGATTTAGTTGTGAGAACGATTTGGGATTAATTTTGTTTTTTAGATAAAGTATTGAATTTTCTCTCAAGTGCTCAATGTGAACGGATGCACTGGCAAGACGATGTCGATTCCACTATTTAAATTTATCATAGCGTCCCAATATATTTGATCGTAAACTCCTTAATATTGCAAGGGCCTTACCAAAAAAAAAAAAAAAAAAAAAAAATTTAATTGACTATAGCGTGTCTCGAATTAATTCTCAGCGTTTTCTGATCATTAATTTAAATAACTTAACTTGAAGCTATGGAGTGCTAATATGTTTTATTTCAAGTCGTGTAAGGCAAGTAATCGATATTGAGTTTAGTATTTTTTTAGACTAGATGATGTTATATGTTTGCAATATTTTATTACAACCATACGGTCAATATATATGGAAGAATGAATGAATGAATGTCAGCGTTTTGTCCTGATTCATGTACACAGCAGCATTGGCGATAAGAGAGAAAAACATAAAATATTTCTCAATATTTTTTGTGTACGATGAACCAATGCATTGAGGCACGTACATCTATCTTACTGTACTGCACTGCATTGATTTCCGTATTAATCCAGACTTATAAGTAAAGATATAAAAAAAATCAATTGCTACATGCATGAAGACATGCAAAGTTATTAGCGCAACTCACCGTTTAGCAGTCTAATGAAATGCAAATTTCGTCATCACACATTAGTGATGGAATTAATAAATTTGCTTTTTTCCTTTGCTTTTTTTTTATATCATAAAAACAATTTAACTTTTTCCGAAGTACACATACATATATATATATATATATATATATGTATATAAATAAATGCAACGATTTAAGAAAGTCAAATCTTTTGATTTCATTAATACTTCTTTATTTATTTATTTATTTATTATTATTATTATTATTATTATTATTATTATGAAAGAAAATTAATTTCGACAAATCTGAGAAACGAGATGCAAATGCTTTGTGCTTTCTCTTCCTCTTATTGAGTTGTTTATCATACAATCATGATAAAACAATTTACTCTGGATATCCATCACTTATTGGTCCGCTAATGACACATTTTGTCATCTTTTTCTTTTCTTTTCTTTTCTTTTC
>KK502424.1:805836-837977 GCA_000688735.1 Glossina austeni | reverse complement strand
ATATATATATATATATATATATATATATATATATATATATATTTTTTTTTTTTTTTTTTTTTAAGAATATTTAAGAACAATATATTACAAAATATACATACAGAATACATAAGAAATTTTCTTTATCGTAAGCTTATCCGTAATATAAACGATATAGCATACGATATGAAGGCGGTTATCGTTTTCAGAGTCAAAATCGAATATAATCGATTGAGATTAGTTTTAATTCCATTTAATCCGTTTCATGGGTTGCGTGGGTTTTATAAAGAAATGCATAAATATTTTTGATTTTTTAAGCATGATTTCGTGTCTTAATCTGCGGACATGGCTCCTTATCAGGTACAAATGCTAACGAATATTAATTTTCAGTTTATTTTTAGTTCAATTTTCACGACTTTACGAGCTGCAACAAAACAACGATTTGCTTGGCTACAACGGCTAAAAGTGCCAACTTAGCTAATGCGATGTATATATGCTTAGTGTCAGCAGAATAGCATAACAAAATTAATATGAACTTGTTTCCGGTTTTGTGGATATTGGAATTTATATGGAAAACCCATCAAAAAGTTAAGCGAAAATCCTGACTTCTTATTTAATCGCAAAGGCTGGTAAGGAAATGCAACAGGACTAGAGTATGTAATGAAAATGTTAAAAAAAAAAAAAATCTTTTATTTTTTAGTTAAAAACTTTTCCCAAAAACTACGCAACTTTTTTTTCTGAAGATTGCATTTTAATACACCGAGGACAATATGGGTTTCTAAAAGCCAGCGGCGGCGCAGAAATGCATCTCGACCTGTCCAAGACGAAGGGTATAATAACTCATTCAATTCATTTTGTTCGCATGCGAAGCAACAGGAAGCATGGACACCTATCTAATCAGCATACGATTCTATGTCGATGTAGTAACGCATGTCTCGTTTTTCCCATCTTTTTACCAATATTCTCGAAGATCAGACGAATTTAGGCGGAAGGCTCAAAACTAAAACATATGTTCGTCGTGCACGTACACACATCAAATTCCAAAATCGGCATCAAGCAGCCACAAGCGATGTCGATTTAAAGATTGACAGAAATATTTATCCTGGCCATATAAATGTTCGAGAACAAAACGAGAACAACAATAACGAATAAATTCGCCATTAAACGCCGTACTACTACTTTTGTCCAAAGAACGAACCCTTCGTTCCCCAAACTTAACTTAATGTAACTTTAAGTAACTTCTTTGGATCAACTTTGATCATCAAATGCGAAAAATTAAATTTAGATTAGAGATTAGAACCTGATTTTGTGAAGAAGGGCCGATCTAAACAAAGATCCCATCTCATCAAAATTTTCATAGCATATTGAGTAATCAAAAAAGTTATCTTCCACCGACATTTGGTGAGATATTTGAAAAACGGAGAATTTTCTCATAGCGCGCTATATGGCGACTACTCGTTCAATACCTTTCGTAAGCGATGTCGTTGTACCGAATTTCAGTACACATGCTTCGAAGATTTGCAACTTGGAAATTGAAGACAAACTGGACATTGTGGAGATGGCTAAGATAATGCAGAAAGTAGTTCTATAACGACTGGTTTATCTATAGCTCTTCTGGGTGTTGCGTAAATTCGCACAAACTAAAAATTCTTATTTTTCGTTATAGTTCTCAGAAGGAAGGGGAATATGTCAAATCGCTACTCCGAACGAAGTTTCATCATAAAATATTAAAAATTGGACCTTGTTGTTGCCAACAATGGTTTTATAGGCGAAGCGCTTCTGAAAATGTTCGGATTTCGTTCAAAGTTTCCGCATTCCCCTTAAAATGGTCAACTTTTTTATGCAGCATTCAAGAAGTCAAAGCATTTTTAGAAAATGATTATAAAACGATTGGCGTTAATAAAAGCTGGACTTACTTCAAGTCTCTCTACGTGTTCCGTCAATTGGCAGCAACTTAATGTAAACTGCATCACAGGTGATGGAGAATGTAAAGTCATTTTATTAATTGTTCTCTATGTATTGTGAGGGCCATTGCGGCTCATTTCCTGAGGCTGGGGCAGCTCGGCCCAGGCCCAGGGAGGAAATCACAAGACATTTGTATTTTTACAGGGACTTTTATTACACTTTTCTTTTATTATTATAACGCTCTTGCATGCCAAAGTCTCAAATCAATTCACACGCGTTGTTAAGCGACTTCTTATACTACTGCTCGACGTCTCGAGCGAGACTCGACTAACTAAACTTTTCCTACTCTAAGCTTAACCTATCCCTAATGCTATCTTAGTCTATTCTATTCCTATTTCTATCTTAACCTATCCTTAACTCTAGCACTCCCTTTCCCCTCACCGGAGACGGAGAACCCGTGAGCCCAAAACGGGGGACGACTTTGGGCTTTCCTCACAGTATGTAATATTCAGTTTAAGGCTTATATAAAGCGAAATTTGCCTGCCCTTGAATAGTCTAATGGTCTAAATAATACGGATGGAAGGACGAGGGAAGATCTTCAATATCTTTGAAAAAGTAAATGAGAAGTAAAAGAGTATGACTTTTGTTGGACAGTAGCATGGAAACCAGTACATTTCCCATTGAATCCGTCTCTGTGTGTCCACTTGTTTTTAATATAATATTTTGCAGTAAGAGATTTATGACAGCCGGTTAGTCTCCGCACTTAATAATTTCATGTTACGTTACGTTATGCAACGAAAAGTCATAATTATTTAAATCGGCTTATAAAGATATAAACAACTAACGATGGACATGCATACGCATACGCTCACATGCAACCGTCAGCATATAATTGCACATATGTCCAAACATATATAAGACATGCATAAATATCAATGAGTATAAATTGGTGAATACCCTTTAGTAACGAGATCTGGTATTTTGATAAAAATTTCACTTGAAAACCAGATTTTTCGAAAAAACAATGAACAAATTTTTTGTTAACATATTTCATTACGAAGCATAAAAGCATAGCAAAAATATTTGAGATGTTAGCTGGTGTGGGCTAAACGCATTTTAGTTACCCTTCATCTGTCTATACGCCTGACGTATACAGTTACCTGAATTTCGATTAAATTTTTTTCAGAAAAAGTAAATATTTTTGGTAAACATGACTTGTTAGAATCATTTACGGACGGACAAGGTGAAGAGTTTTTGTTTTTTTGCGTTTTGATGGAAAGCCGTGCGACAATCTTAACGCTCGAGTAACACATTTCGAAAGAGAAACATTATCGCGCGACAGAAATGAAACTAGATTTGAGTATTTTTTTTGTTTTTTTTGTTGATGCTCTAAACTCCACGATTTAAATGTTAGAGAAAAAATATGTTTGCGCTTATCCGTCCAGCTGGCTGGACTATTATTTTTATCAAGGCAAGCCGAGAAATTGTCGGCCTTCCGCAAAGATGGCGTCTATACTTATATTTTAATACTTGCAATGTATTCTGAGATGGTAACCCGGGAAAGACGGTGATGAAGAAGAAGGTGATGGCAACGCTAAAATAATGAACTCTTTCTTTATCGCACACTTGTTCGTTCTTTTCTTCCCATCACACCTGTGCCAGCATCCTCGCTTTGGCTATGTAAATATACATTAGATATGAAACTAATTGAATTGAAGTTGTTGTTGATTTGTTGACTCGTAGAAGAAGAAGAAGAAGAACAGAAATTTGCATAACACAAATATGAAATAAACTAAACGGATATTATTCCAAAACAGCAGAATATCCGTTTAATCGCTTCAATAATTTCGTATGCATAGCTGTTACGCCACGTGGGCAGACTTAGTTATTATTCTATGAGAACAATCCTAGTTTTCGGAGGCCTAATCAATGATTAACGGATGAGCGGACGTGTTTGTCCGGGGAATCACCAACTTAGGGCGTGTCTTAAAACTGCACTCATACTCAGTGAATGTCGTGTCCGACGATCAACGATTGAAGTTTCGGGACCACCGAATGCTTATAACATAACCAACTCAGAAGACGATAGAATTTATCGGGAAAGAAATTGTAGGCAAACTTTCTATAGAATGGGTGTTGCGTACATATTAGAATTGCATTACACGTAAATACTGCTACCACAGTTGACTGCGTAATGATTTGCGCAAAAAAGCGCTGACCAAAGCAGTTTAAGCGTAGAATTTACTGAATGAATAGCTCAAGGAAATGAATTGCCCTCACCGAACTAGCTTTTGCTTATCGATACTTTGCTTCCCTATTTCGATTTTCAGTACAGCATTTATTAATAGGATTTTAAAAATATTAGATCGGCATTCGAAGCTTTATTGTATATATAGTCACTATTCAGAATATTGCCCATCACTAGCCACTAGTGCTTCCGTCTTTTAGACTAGGGATGAATTCCGTAAAAGAAACACAACTGATGATGTTTTGAGGCTGCGCGCATGACAAACCCATTTTATGGATATTGTCATAAGGATAAAAGGTCTCCTCAAACAAACAATACGTCCCGAGATCAAACAGATATTAATTAAAAGGGCAAACGCCAGTTGGTAACAGCGGGAAAGCTAACACTTGGCAGATTAGTGCTCCTAAGGTTTCCTGGGCAGCTTTTTCCATACAACAAAACTCACAATATGGTGAGTTTCTACTTCACACATGACGTGTGAAGTGTACCAGTTGTTGTTGCTAGCGGTCCCTAACACTAAATTTATTTGCTTGGCACAAACTGTGCAACACACCGAACTCAGTTGACACGTTCGAACGGAGTAATCGCGGAAGTTCAAATCTCTCGCCAACAATGTTAATGTTTCATCTAATCAACACCATCTGCAACCATTGCTTGTCGCTCGTAAGGATTTCACGGCACTACCATAAATCGTCTAATGTTTCAATGGGGTTGTGTTGACAAATGCCCAGCTTATTGTAGAACATCTGTTTATTTCCATCGCTACATGCCACTAAAGTCATCTATTGGACGGAACGACGGAAGCAAAGTTATTCACCGGGTCTAATTTTTATCACGACATGTACGTATAACATGTATACAGCGCCTTATGTCAGTTGAAAACTATTGCCCATTTGGGAAAATATTCGCCCTGATCAGAAAAGTGAACGAAGTTTAATTGTATTTTGAGGAGGTGTTGAGCAGAAAGGTGTATATATATATTTCGATATATTTCGCCTTTTACTCGCAATTATTACACACATAAACCAATCGCAACTTGACGATCTTAGACAATTTTGATTTTCGTGACGAATTTACACTTTTCTGAGGCGAATATGATGCGATTTATTCTTTGATCGCTTTCATTATAATGACATACGATAACTAGACCATTATCGTATCGTCGTGTAACATGATTATTTTTAAGAAAAGCCCCAGAAAAAGTTTTCTCTGTCTATCTCTCTGCGAAAGGATTTCTCTCTCTACTTATCTGCACGTATCCGAAATCTGTCGAACCTGATCCCTTTCTAACGCTACCAATAATGAATATTTGAGAAAATGCGTTTGAAATTTACTCCGTTTTCGTTACGAAATTTCGCTGAAATGCCATATAATTTGCAAAAGTTTGGTAAGAGAGATTTTGCAGGTTTCTCCCGTAAAAAGAAGGCGAGCATTAGTACATTGTGGTGACATGTTTGTGAAACAGATTTGTATTGTGTAACCGCAGTGTGGTTAAGAGTCATAAAGAGTCTCTGTGCGGACTTTTAAGAAGTTTTTCGATTTGATTTCTCCACAATTCACATATCATTCGCAGAACTTCGTTCCGCAAAAAGGCATTTGAGGACGAACTGTTCTCATTACTGCTTACTTTAATAGAAGCTTAGGCAAATGTTTTCGCTATTTTAGATTTATTTCAATATTAGCTAAAGGCGCAAACTCCCCTTCACCTATTAGTAAGCAAATGCAAAAAAAATAATGAAAGTTCATTGGCTAAGAAAGCTAGCTTTGCAAGCAAAGAAACAAGTAAGAAAATTAAATTCGGTCGGTACCGAATTTTTTGTACCCATCATCGTTATTCTAAAAAACACAAAATACGTAGAAGAACAAAATTTTCGTGCTCCAAAATGTGAAGATGTGGCAGCTGATTTTTTCTATTTCCAAAGTAAATGTTTTTGTCGTATAGGCACGCGGGCGTTATAGGTATGCGTCCTTTGAAAAGTTTAGGTCGATTCCAAATTCTTTTGCAAATTTGTAGGCGATATCTTCATTTTGCCTAACGGGAGAACGTTTACCATAAATACTACAAAATTGCGCAAACAGACAGATGGACAGACGAAGAAGCGGATATGTTTAGGTGCATTCAAGAGTTGTAAGTGGCCAAAAATTTGTATACTTTATGGGGGTTTTCGAGCCTTGTTTCTGCGCGTTATAAAGGCATTGAAAAAAAAATTAAATTTTGATGCACTCTAATATTGGGTGGGCGTGGTAATGTTTTTATTTTTGTGCCCAGATGCCACAGCATCACGTATAGAATACGCGTTGAAATTTTTGCACATTTGTTTGCTTTTACTTTGCGGGATCTCTGATGCTGCCTTTCCTCGGTGTTGCAAACCTTTTGACAAAATGAACATAGCCCTCCTCGTTCGTGGATCGGCATAAGAATGTGTTGAAGGGATTGTCGCAGACATCTAAACACGTTTCAATGGAGATTGCAAAGAGTGCGCATAGGCAGTTTACAAACGATCGAATCATTTTAACATATCTTTATCCGCTGGTGGCTGCTGGCTGGTGGCTGGTGGCTGGTGGCTGTAATTACGTGGAAGTACAATAATATGCAAGGCTTTGCAATGTGAGTTTTTTTAACAAATCCAAGCAGGTTTTCTTCTTTATGAAGGGGGTGGAGACCAAATTATTTGCAATAATTTTTGTGTTTTCGAATAAATCATCAATCAAGACCGAAAAATGGGAAAAGAAAAGCATGAAATGATTTTATTTTATAGTCATTGTCAACTCCCCAGGTCACAAAATGCACAAAATGCATAAACTGGATTATAATATAATATTAGAAGCACCGGTTTATGTTTTTTTCGTTTCTTTTCCATTATTATTGTTATTATTAGTAAGCTTAAAAAATCTTATGCATCGAAATACGAAAAGTATATAGAAAAAGATAAATAAATAAAATTAAAAAAGTAAAAAAGTGAGAGTGACTTGTCTAACGTTTGTTGCATTTTAAATTAATCCGCATTTAAATTGCCACCTAACAAATCATTATGTATATGTATGTTATTCCGTACACTTCCACACAAACAACTTACGATTATCAGACAAAAATCTAAAATGGTTGCATGTAATGCATCTGAGCGTATGTGTGTGTGTGTGTGTGTGTATTCGTATATGCTTTTGCAGTTAGCTTAGCGTGTTTGTTTTCTAAAAAAAGAATGAATGACAATAGAGTTGGCACTCGGTATTTGTACGGGTTGAAGAGAACATTCTCACCAACACCATAAAGAATTGCCATTGAACGAGCTCTTTGTCACCCTTTATAGTTGTACGCTACAGACTCGAACTCGGTGTTTTTTAAACAAATGCATACAGTGTTTGTACGCACACATGAAAACAGAGTCGCACGCGTTCATATACGTTTGTGTTTCCGAACTCGAGAATTCTATATATAGAGGTATACAGCCTATGCACAAGCGTTCCATATATACAGTCGTACACAAATAATTTGTTTCCATTTAAATCATTTGAATAAGTGTTGAACGTTCACATACGTTTGTGTTTCCAAACTCGGGAATTGTGTAAAGGTACAGCCCATACAGCCCATGCATAAGCAAATAATTTTCTATACCCATCATCGACGAACGGGGGGTATATTAATTTTGTCAAAATGTTTGCAACACCGAGAAGCAAGCACCAAAGACCCCACAAAGTCTATATATTCTTGATCAGCATTAAATTCTGCATCGATTTATGCATGTCCGTCTGTTCTTCCATGCAGATTGGTATTGAATATGAACAAAACCGGTCGAAGTACCCGGCTGAAGCACTACGTAAGCTGCGAACACCTCTGTTTTCCAAAACGAATCAAAAGTTGGTTTTTTACTCATTGCTCATATACCGTCCCGGATAAATGTACAAAAAATTGAACGCATATTTCATGGACGACGCTATAGCACGTGCACAAAAATAGAAAGATTGTCCACGCCTATCCAATAATACCTTTATAACGCGCGGAAACAAACTTCAAAAACCCCATAAATTATATAAATTTTTGGGAAGTTTCAAATTTGGATTGCACCTAAGAACGTCCGTCTGTTCGTCTGCCTACCTGCCCAACTGTGTAGTATATATGGTAAACATTGGCCTAGTAGCGAACATAAAGATAACGCCTAGAAAATTGGCAAAAGAACTTGAAAGTGACCTAAACTTTTCAAAGGATACGCCCACAAAACCCACATGCTTATCCGTGTTTTTTGCTTGTTACTAGCAAAGATTTCCACTTTTATTCTCAAAACAAAGAAAATCAACCCCGCCCATTCAAGTTTATAGAGTACGATAATTTAGTTCTTTTCCTTTTTTTTCAATAAAAGTTTAATTTTCCAAATAAAAGCTTATGTCGTATAGGTGTGTGGGCGTTGTAGGCGTGTCCTTTGAAAAGTTGATGTCACTTCTGAATACTTTTGCCAAATTTGTAGATGATATCTTCATTTTTGCTGACGGGAGAATCTTTATCACAGACACGACAGACGGACATGCATTCCGAATTAGTAACTGGCCGAGAATTTATATACTTTATGGGGTTTTCGAAGATTGTTTTGTGCCGAAAGTATTGACGAAAGTATTGACACAAAAAATTAAATTTGAATACACTGACAGATTGGATGGATGTGTCAATTTTTTCAGTTTTTCCCCAGGTACTATAGCATCGCCCGATAGAGTATGCATTCAAATTTTTGTACATTTATCTGCTACGGTTTGTGAATGATGATCGAAAAACCTATTTTTTATTCCGTTCGAAAAACAAAGATGTTCTTAGTCTATGTGACTTTTGACCGCTTTTGGCTCGTTTTAACACTAACTTGCGTGTAAGAACTTCCAATGCGCAAGAACTACCTAACCTGAAGTCGATAGCTTCATTTTTGCGGCCAGGAGAGCAAACATTACACAGATGGACAGACGGACACTCTGAAATCGATTTAGAATTTGATGTTGTGCAAGGATATTTAAACTTTGTTCGGTCTCTGATGTTGTCTTCTAGGCGTTGCAAACGTCATGGGTGATGGATATAAAACAATCGATATATTTACTCGAAACACGTTTGTTACAAATTCCAACTAAAACATGGACTACTTTGTAGACGCTTACGGTAAACATCGGATATCTTTTCATCACTTTAACTCAATCTACGAAGTAAGCAAAAGGAGCAGTTCTTTTATCTCATAAGCGCATGTGCTTCGTGTGTGAAATCAAATGATCAGCATAGCATACTTACTTATATAGAGTGTTTGATGACGTAAACGCCGTAACTAAATTATACACTGAACATTAAATAATTATTTACTGACATTTTAAGCCGATATTTTTAATCCTCTCCTAGCAGTTATTATGATACTCTGTTGTATTGTAAACATTTCTACAAAAAATTTGTCTTTTGTAAATTTTAAATACATTTTATTTCATTTAATATTCAAATATTTGTGAACATACATATGCGCTTGCATACGTACAAATGTATATTCATTATGCAAAGAATATTAAGAAAGAAAGTTTGCATTAAAATAAGTGGTTTTCACAACTAACAAACAGACGATAAATAAAACGTTTAAGAAGCAACGCTTTCTATATGTTTAACCTAATTGGTCACGGTTGTGTATATAGGCGCAGAGCTACACTTTCAGTTTTATTTTTCCATTTCCACAGAAAGGTTTATTGCAATTTTTTCTTTTTATACCCTACTACCCACTACTTGTGGTACAGCGTCTATTAAGTTGGTGTGAACGTATGTTACACGCAGAAGGGCTTAAGAGAGACCCACCCTCTAGTATAACGATCGATTCAGAATCATTTCCTGAATTGATTTAAGCCTGACTGTCCCTCTGTCCGTCTATCCGCCTGATGTAAATTTGTGTTCATGCTGCAGGCCGGAATTTTTGAGATATTTTGATGAAATTTGGTACATAGACGTGTTTTGACCCAAGAACGAACACTATTGAAAATGGTTTCGATCGGTCCACTTTTTCAACCACTCCCCATATAACGCCCTATTTGAAAAATAAAACTCAAAACGCCCTCAAAAAAAATGCAATTTTCAAAATCTCTCGACAAAATGGCTAGCACTAGTACTGGCTAGTACTTCGGCATTCTAAATTGGTGTGGAAACTTTGGACCGGCTCAGGGAATTTTTTGAAAGCCCCTCTCATATGACGAAAAGGTATAAATTTCCATATTTTTTTTTTACTTGAAAATCAAACCATAATAATAATTTAAGATAAAAAAAATTAACTCTACCAAATTTGAACCAATTCGGCCTACTTTTTGAATCTTACCCTATATATAGGTTTACACGAATTGATCCTTTTTAGGGCAGATAAGTCTACATTTTGATATGTTGTGACGGAAATCAATAGTAGTAGAATAGTATTTGGAATATAAACATTAAATGTACAAACTTTGGGCCATGTACACCTATTTTTGTATCCTACCCTATATAAAGGTTCTTACGTCAAATTTTTGATTTTAAAGGCAGAAAAGTCTAAGTTTTACTATTTTATAATGAAAATTGACCCATAATACTAAAATGATAAAGAAAAGCATTCTTACGGAAAGTAAGCCTTTAGGATCTAATTTTTGTGTTCTATAGCAAAATTAAGAATTGTGTTAAACATAGTGGTGTAGGATATTTAATAATCGGTTTAGCCCGGCTGAAGTGTTTTCACTTGTTTTAAATGAATAAAATATTTCTCGTACGTTAATTTACGCAAAATTTTACATAAACAGAGTGCAAGAGACTAATTTATACACATCCACCCTCAAACGCATCTCGCTTAAAGCCTAACCTATCACAATCTTTCCTTTAACGAAATTTTGTTGCTCTTAAGTGTGAATCAACACTTACAACATGTTATGTTCGTCAAAATATTTCAAAAAAAGGCCACTTGTAGATTGAATACAAGAATGCAACACGGATAGACGGACAGACAAGCTTAGATCGATTCAGAATCGCGTTCGATCGCATGACATGCTCTTGTGTCGCAAATGTTGTAGACTGTAATTATATATAAGTTAAGTATCAGTTTTCCGACAAATGATGCGATCGCAAGGAAGACTAATATAAAGTCAAATAAGAACACCAACCCAATACACTCTTGTGTTGACTGTAAATAATTAAAAGAATTTATAAAAACCAATGAAGCGAAAAATGAAACCGATTGTCTTGATTGCTAGTGGTCATCTTACGCTAATCCCAGATTTTAATTCTTTGTTTTAAATAAATTATAATAATAATAATAATAATAACGACAATAAGGGTAAACCAATCAAAACTCGGGCTAAATTGAAGGTTATACCATAACCTTCTAGTAACTATCAACGTTGTACTTGTGAAATTTTCTAAAAAATAAAATCGAACTTTAAAAAATCAGACACTGCTCACGTAAATTGTGCAAAAGTCCCCGATGCCTTATAATCTCAATGGAACAACTTTAAGTGAACCTGTGCCATAAGTTATCGAAAACAAAATCTGATCAAAGTATTTATTATTTTTGAATTTTTCCATTTTTTTATGAATAAACCATGCCTACCTTTTAATTTGATATGTGGAACTGATTTAAAAACTAATAAGTAAATGTTAGTTTTCTACCTCTATTTTTGCTACGCTTGGAACTAAAACAAATAGAAAGCCAGTTTGACATATTTTGGCGGAACTGGAATCAATTCCATTATTATTCTAAATTTAAAGAGCTGTTGAAGCCGTTGGATATTAGGCACACAAAACTGATGCGACTGTTTAACATTACCGAGCTGCCGTATACTGCGCGTTATTCAGCCGAATGAGCTGTTAAAGACGCAACGGGAATAAAGAAAAATATCTATTGACTTTTAGGAAATTTTTCGTTTAGATACACAATTTGATTTCTAGTTGTAACAAACGAAAGACGATTTTCTAAGGCTACTATCGAAACTATTAAAATCATATTAAAAAATTCAAGTCAATTCCTTGCTCACAGCTTTGTTTTATATTTGTCGATATGATAACCGTACCAACCACCCTAAGAGGGTACGTAAATTCTATAAATTTCCCCCTCGAGAAAATGATCATTTAACATAATTACTGCTTGATATCAGGCACATTACATTTCGCATTGCATAGCGTTGCTAGCATTGGAGATTACAGTTTGATAACACTAGAGAGTAAAGTTTGATGGTGAGAGATTACAGTTTAATAGCATTAGGCGTCACAGTTTGATAGTATTAGAGCTAAGTTTAATAGCACTTTAACACACATTACAGTTTGATAGCATTAGAGGTACTTGCCTTTGTTGTTGCAGTTTTTATTTACATGGCCGTGATTGGTTGATCAGCTGTTTTTGCTTCGAATGTTTTCTTCTATATATACTCACAAAGGATTGTGGTGTGCATGTTTGTTTTCAATTCCTGATCTCCAAAGATGGAATTATTCCAAGCAGGTTAGTTTTGAAAACGCACAAAACAAACCACTCAAAAGGCGCGCATACACAAAACTCTATTCCAAAAGCGATAAAAATTGAGTTAGCGATAAAATTTCCCCTGAATAATGTAGGAACGATGCTGTAAAATGGAAAAAATCAGTTACTGCACCCAATATTCGAAAACGACCAAATTTACTTTTTTTCTTTTTCTTATGTTTTAACAAAAAGGTGGTGCGTATAAAAGATTCGACTACGACCAAATATAATTTTCTTACTTGTGCTTTTTTATTTCCTTCTTCCTGTTCTTCTGAAAGTCAGAAAATCAACAACAAATGATTTATTGAGTTGATTATTTATTTGCTCTTTACGCTCCGTTTGCTACTTGCATTGACAATTTTGTCAGCTTAGCGACTTATATGAAATTTTATGTTTTTCATGTTTATGTGTTGTTATTTTCGACAACGGCAGACAAAAATTGTGGACACAAACCAAGCGAGAATGGAGTGGAACGAATGAGACACTTGAAATTATCAGATCGTGTCGTTGGCAGCAATGACAATATAATAAAAACAAAATATTCGAAAGAATCGTAAGAGAAAATAATAATTTGCTGTCTTCGCTAAAACTGTATCAAGTTTTGTTTTTATTAACCGCAAAGATTTTAAGCTAGATACTAAAAATCTGCTATGATAGTCGAAAAGCTCTGCTTTTGAGTAAAAAGTCATAAAGGTTAGATTTGCTTGGTTTTAATAGCTATTTTCTGCGTCCCATTCCTTTGTGTTCCGTTTGTGTATATATTTGACATTTGGTATGGTCTAATGCTTTTTCATAGTAGAAATGTTTCGCAGCACTCTGCATAATTAATCTGTAGAAAATCGCTCTTTTTATTTCTATTAGTTGAATAATTTGAGATTATTTACAAATAATGTGACATATTGTTATTATTACTATTATTTCATAATTTAAACAAACACCATGAAAGCAAGAAAGCGAAAGAAAAAGAAAAGAAGCCCAATGACTGCCTCTCGCATTCTGTATCATGCGTGAAACGTCAAGATGCAAATGATTGTGCGTGTTATCTGCAATTGAACTTGTAGTTCGCTAATGACAATCAAAATGGTGGCGTATCTATGAGAACAACACAAAATCATATGAAGAATATTTTAGGCCTTAAAATGGTTATTTGCAATTTTATAAAAAAACAAAATTAAATTAAAAGGTATTTCTATAGGAAAAAAAAAAACACTTTACAAAAAATTTTGGGTGTTAGCTTTATTAACGTTTATATAAACAAATTCTAATCATAGGGTCCGTTCTGCAAATGTTAGGATTTCACTTTAGTAATGCAAGCTATGTGTTCACTTATTTTGCGTACGGTTTCACGCATGATCGGCGAAATGCGATAATTATGTTCAGCGCTTTACATATTTTATGCATATATGAGTAAAAAACATTCGGTAGAAACACAAGCAAGCAGGAGTGTACCTGACAGCAGAATACGATAAAACGCGATACAAGCGCCTTGGGTTCTTTAAACCGTCCCTAAACACCAATATAAGTCAGTGTTCTTTTAAAGTCTTTCATGTAATTAAAACATTAAAATTTATAATTCTTCGGTATATATGTGAATAGCAGATAAATATAATATTTAGCCGAAGCCGTTCAATAATCCGTGCAATTTATATTTTTGAAAATATCTTTATATTTTATTTTCCTGCATGGCGTATGAGTACCAAACCTTTTTATGGACATGAGAGACAATAATTTCTTTGATGCTTGCACATGTAATGATGTAGCCCATATTAATGCATTCGAAGCATTTGGAAAAGCGTTCGTCCTTGAACTAAAACACGCCGGTGTACCAAATTCAAATCAGAAAATCTCAAAAATTTTGGTCAGTAAGTTGAACAGAAGAAGAAAAAAAACCTAGATAGAAAGGCAAGTTTAAATCGATTTAGAAAGTGATTTTGAATTAATCGGTATAATAAAAGTCGGATCTATCTCGAGTCCATCTGGGTGTTGCATACATTCATACAATTTTAATGTATCGTTGTACCATAAGTGGTGGATATAGGAATTCTTCTAGGCTCGAGTACTCTAATAATACTGACCACAAAACAACCTTAGATATTTCCCACTTAAGATGTGTTAAATGGTCCTGATCGTTCTTATCTGCATCCAAGATGCCCATTTTCAATGAAAGTAAAGCGCAATGTTTAACATTAGAGTTTCTCCCATTCTTTAATTTACTACAATCTTCACTTTTGCATAAAATCTCTCAAACAATGCTAGATTAACATGTGATTCAATCTCTGGAAAATAACAAATAAAAACGTATGAGAATACGTTGAGAAAATTGTTATTCATAGTTTCAACTTTTTAAAAACTTATTAAATAAATGTTACCCAAATGAATGCACCTGATTGATTCAATCTTAAAAAAACGTATGGATTAAATTAACATTTCGATATTTTATGCCTTAGCCTGTTTTACATATAAAATATTCTTAATTTAAATAATGAATAAATAAACATTTTCTAAATAAACGAATTTACATTATCTATGTTTCTTCCGAAACTAAAATTTGCAGCACGAACAAGATTACCATGTATTCGGTAAAACATGTGTATTTTCTTTTCTATTTTACATATGTTTCAGTTGGTTTGTTAACTTCAAGCGTTGAAGATATTATCGGCCCTCATAATGAGCAAAATGTTAAATTTCACCACAAACACATGTTAGCTATCAGGAAAAAATTGACAACTGCTAGAAGAATTAAGTACGCCGGAAAATTTTTTATTCGCTTTGGATCTGGTTATGAAAAGAGAACTTTTCAATTAAAAAAGATTTTTTCAAAGCCGATCTTAAACTGTACTAAACAAACATGTCGGATATGCTGAATTTATCGAACAACGAAAAAGGGGAATTAATAGAACAAGTGAAACAACAGATTGCCGTAGCTAATGCACAAGAGCTCCTAACAGTAAGTGTCTCGCTGTAATTGATTATGGCGATGGCATTACCTAATCATAGTCTTCATTTATTTAAACACGGCATCTAATTATTACAATAAATGCTATTTTTTATGTATATAGAAAATGACTGAAAAATGTTTTAACAAATGTATCATCAAACCTGGTGTTCAGTTAGATTCATCGGAACAGGTATGTAAAAAATAAAATGCGAAGACAATGAAATTGAATAATGTCTCCGTCCACTGATAGCTGGTTGAGAAAGAATATTTATGAAATTTAAAATTTTATAGAAATGCATTTCGATGTGTATGGACCGTTTTATGGATTCTTGGAATTTAGTTTCTCGCGCCTACGGTAGCCGCATACAACGTGAACAAAACAGAATGTAGAATCTACTTAATATACTCCTGCGCCTTTTTAATTTTCTAGTTAACTTTTATAAAAACAATACGTACTTTATAAATATAAAATCAGTTTTTCATTTTTTTTTTTCTTTTGCCCAAATTAATTGTTTATATATGTATGGCAAGATATTAAAGAAAGTGAATTCTTCATTATTCACTTAAAATATTTTAGACGCATAGTTAATGAAATGTGCATTAAGAAATTCTTTAAATAAATTATATGTAAAGGAAGAAAACCTACCTTGATTTGAAAGATTTTCTGTGCTTAGTAACATTGCGTTGTTGGCTCTTGGAGTTTGCCAAAGAGCTGGTTTCTGAATTACATTTGGATCCACAGTGAGAGCTGTCGCAGTATCGACAGCATTTATTGTAACTAAAACTAGACGTACATAAAGTGCAAAATGAGTCCAATTGTGCCTCAATTTCATTATTAGCTTGTAAGCCGTTCACTTTACTGCTATTAATCGTATCATGACTGCAACACTCTATCAACGTGTCGCAATCATCTGAAGAATAGTCGTAACGTCCACTTTCAGAATCATCAGTTGTATGATTGTCTGAATTAGAACTTTGAGGTGATACGCTGTCATCACTTCGATAAAAAGCGCCCATCGAACAGGAAGGATGACGTCCCAAAGGAAAATGATGAGCATCGTATTTACTGGTCATGGTTAGATTTTCATTAAAGTAAATTATGGCATTATTACTATTACCGCCAGTATGACTATTGGCAATATTATTGTATTTACGCAAAAATGCGGCGTTGCAATCGGCTGCCGTGTATTCATATAATTTTTTCAGCTTGGGGGGAGACTTCGAAGTAATTGCTGCAGTTCGGGAGGAGTGCTTTTCTCCTGCTGACAAGCCGCCAGTACGTAATAGATCAATAAGACATTGTTTAAGATCACGCATTTTATATAAAAAGTGTACGCTCATATATTCGAACGGAAGGGAGATTGTCAAAGTACCGAGCAACACATGCCTGTAGCTGAAATGTAAAGGAATACGCACATGTATGTATATATATGTATATATATATATATATATATATATTTCAATCTACTTAACTTATGCTAAAAATATATATATATTTTTTTTTTTTTATTGTTGGATGGAGGTGGACCAAGCCAATAGATTTGTGGCAAATGCTAAAAATATGATCTATGACAAAATTTCGCGCTAAAAGTCAATTGTTTCTACAAAACGTTAATTAAAGAAATTAATAATAGAAATCAAGAGGTATCAAATAAGTTTATTCAAAGACTATTTAAACAATTAGGATTTTAGATCGTATAACGGAATTTTTCATTCAACCAGAGTTGTGGAAGTGCTGTTTTAGGAAACTTCTACTTCTAAAATGAAAAGAAAATGCATTTATTTGAATTTTACTCATCTAGATGATCTACTGACTGCTATCACGTTATTTAATTTAATTAATTTAATTTTTTTCACATCCATATCATTTCTTGATGTTAATTTCGTTGCTAATAGAGAAACATGGGAACTCATCTTATTAAAAAGCGAATTTTCTTTTGTTTCTCCTATAAATTATGTTATTGTTCAATATTTAAAAGAGTTTGTTGTGTGCAAACTTTCTTTTAAGTTATTTATCAAGCCCCAATGGCCTTATACGATCCTCTCTATTAATACAACAATTTTTCTTTTCACCACAAAACAAAACAAAATTTATCCGAAAGTATATTAAATGCGCGTTCTAGTATTTGACGAGAAATAACAACAGTGCTCGTAATACGATGCAGCCAAGTTGTGCATGTTTTTGTTAATGTATGTTCTATCTTAATGTAAGAAGCGATCTCTGTTGTGTTAATTGTAAAGCTCTCGTTTGACACTTGAATTGTGTTATTGTTTTGATAGAAATCAGCACGTTTTCAAAAAAATGTAAATTTACTTTACAAGCAAGAAGTTATTGTAGTAATAAAAAAAGCAGGAAGTTTTTGTATTAACTTGAGATTTGCGGCAATGAGTACTCAACGTGGTAACGCGTGCCGTACGCGCTCACAAAAACATAAAAATCGTACTGTTTTCAAAAATGATTTGCATGATAAGACTCCGCAACAAAAACGACTTAATTCCATGCATGTAAGCGAAGTCTGTCAACATTGCAAGGACGTCATAGAATGGAAAATTAAATATAAAAAGTACAAGGCACTTAGTCAACCCAAAATATGCACGAAATGCCAACAGCGTAACGTACGTAAAGCATATCATGTCTTGTGCAAAGATTGCGCTTTACAGGCGCGCGTTTGTGCCAAGTGTTTAAAAAGTGCAGAGGATGTAGAAATTGAACTGCCTGCACCATCGCCGCAAGAACAAGTTAAACTAAAAGCAGAAATGGAAAAATTAATAAAATCATTTCCAGAACGTAAGCGAAGAGCGTTTTTGCGTTATATGGAGAAGGGCAAAAAACAAACGGACGAAACTAATGGTGTATCAATAATTGAAGGAAAGGAAAAGATTCTTAAAATGCCGCATTCAAGAGATGAACTCTTGCAAAAAATTGAACAAATGAAATTGGAGTCTATCAATGAAGATGATGATGATGATGATGATGATGATGACGACAACGACGACCACGACGACTTCGTTACTGATGACGAAAGTTCTCGTAGCGAATATTAGCTGCTGAGTTTAATTCCTTTATTTGCACCTCCTACAAAGCTACCATCTTTATAAATATATGAAGGATATTGAAAGGAATTAAAATACTATGCTAATCACATACGTATTGATAAAGAAGATACCGATTGTTATTCAAGCGAAACAGAAGTAAGATCATGTGAAAATTTCTTGAGTAACTGCGGACAGTGTCCACCCGTCAGACAATTTTAGCTTCGATTTTTTAAAGAACAAGCCCAAATTAAGAGCATAATAAAAACGAATAAAATGAAAAAACCATTATCAATGAGATTCCCGATTAGTGCTTCTTCCATCATTTCAACAATACGTTTGCTTCATCTACTTGTAAGAAACAAATTGCCGAGAGATAAAATTATTTCAAAAATACCCTATCGTTATGAGACTAGCGATTGTTAGTAAGTATAGCAATTAAACCATATAACCAATGGTTATTCTCAAGACTTTTGCATGTGGCTGTCATATACTTTTGTCGCGAACGCATTATCGGTAAACATATGAAAAAGGATCGTTGGCATTAAATGACTCCGTAGTTGTATTTCTTTATCCAATTTCGGTTTGCATATTATTTATTAGTAAACACCTAATCTCTGTTGATTCTATAAAAAAAATAACGTAGACGTTGTTTGGAAAGTAAAGGAGATACTATTAGCGATATTTTAATTGTTGAATAATGAGTCTGTCTTACCGTTCCTAAAGAATTTTGCGAATGGAAATGAAACGTAAATTCTAATCTCTATTTGCTTGAATGTTTTGTGCCTTCGCAACATTAAACTAGAGATTATTTTTGATAATATTAATTTGAAACTGGAGTGTGATTAATTCTACTCGTTCTTAATGGCAAAGTACTGAAACACGTGGATTTCTTTAGGTAAAATTTAGAAATGGCAATGGAGATCTCAATAAGAATATATGTAGACAATAAACTTATATGTTTCTAAGCTTATGGTTGGTACGAACAACAGGGTAATTAACGTGTTTCCACTTGAAATTATAATAAGAAGACATAAACTTTAATATAACCAAGATGCAAGATTTCGACACATTTCTCAACCGAAATTCATCAGAACATTTCATTAAGTTATAATAACTTTAGCTCCAACTTAGTCGCAAATTGCTTTGACTATACATAGGAAAAATATTTTCGAGATCTGTGGAAATATATATTGAATTTTTAAACGATATTCCCCGTGCCAGGCGCATTAACACAAAAGTAAATCACATCATATCTAGATTATAAAACGTAAGGAATTCGAAATTTTGCAAACTCTTCAGTGAATACAAAAATTAAGTTATCAAGATGTTTTACTTTAATTTCGTTCCAATCTGGTTCAAAGCACTACTGTTTAAGATGATAATGTATTGTAAACTGCGCAACTCTTGTTCTCTGTTTGCGGGAAGATAACAACCCAAAATTCACATCTAAGCATCTAATGAGCGTGGTAAATAAGTTGCGTAGATATTTGATTTGTACAGTTACATATTAATTATATAATTTATTAAACTGATGTTATTGTCATTTATTTATGGTAATCATGAGAATTATGCTTGTGTTTTTGAAAGGGAATTGGAAATTAACTTAAATTGAAAACATTTTCACTTGATTTACTAAGGGAACAACATTTCAAAAATCTGCAGAAAAAGATGAAATTTCCCTTTTGCATTTTTTAACTGTGGAGCACTTTTCAGTTTCAGGTTTTCGTTACAATTAAGGAGAGAATCTACAGAATTTTGGTTGAACGGTATACAATTGAGTTTTTCCGAATTGACTCGTAGTACTGAAAATAAAACATATGAATTGCAAAAAAAAAAAAAAGTGGGTTTCAAAAAATGTTTAACTTTCACCTACGTCATGTGGTCGGGTTTGATACGTTTCTCTGCTTTAGTTTGTTATTTTCGCGCAACCTTCTGTTTTCTGTTTGTTAAATATTTCATTCGTTGCTACAATCTGCAACTTTTAATAAATTTCCTATGTTGCATAGCATTTAGCTTTTGTATGTATACATATATACATGCATATATATCTTCATGCCTTTTAGCAACACTGCTTAATAACAGCAGTCCATATGTCATTCAATATTTGAGGCTTTTTCGCATTAAATCCAATTGTTTTTTTTAATTTTGACAGTATTCTCAAAGAATTTTTCCAAATAAATATTTTAAGCACGTCATAGACCTTGCATCGCTACATTGTCAAAAAAATTAATCCCCGCCAGTATTTATTAATTTCACTATTGAAAACGTATGTGCGTAAAGCCAAACGATGTCAGCATTCACTTGTAGGCTACAAAAAAATTCGGATGGAATTAAGAGCTCCAAATCTAAGAATAAGAGGAATAATAAAATGGATGCCGTTTATTTAGCAGAAAATGAACGCTTGCCATTACAGCAAAAAATCAGGGAGTTCTTGACAGGTAGCGACGACGAAATTGTATTGCATGGTCTGACAAATTTACACCGAAAATTCCTTCATCAATATGCTGCCCGCCTAGGCTTAAAATCCCGCAGTTACGGTAAAAAAGATGACCGGCAAATGCATATTAGGAAGTGCCGTCGTCTAATTTTCTTAGGTGACGCTCACGCGCTCGGATTATCGCCGACCACACGAGAAGTTTTACTTTCATTGGTGCCTGCAGTACAGTCGCAGTTTATCGCTAATCAAACGTTGGTGCAATCTGTTGGTTGCCAACAACAACGGCAGTTGCGAGGAGAGGCTTTATCGTTGTCATTAGGTCCTCATATGGTCCCACCACGGCCTCAACGTATTCCCAGTGAATTACTCCGCGACAAGCAGGAGCTGCCTATACATCATTTCCAAAACGAAATCCATCAGATACTAGCGCATCACAATGTAAGTACTGAGCACTGATCGAGCAATAACAATGGCAGCTCTGTTGTTTTCGTCTTTGGCGTTTTAGGTATTTATTATTAACGGTGAGACGGGTTCGGGTAAAACGACTCAAGTCCCGCAGTATATTTTAAGTGAGGCGACCAGACGAAATCGGCCATGTCGTATTATAGTAACTCAACCGCGTAGAGTAGCCGCTGTATCTGTTGCCAACCGTGTGGCTGAAGAAAGAGGGGAGGTTTTGGGCGAAACTGTAGGCTACCAAATACGCATGGAAAGTACGTTGTATTTCTGCTTGAAATTTATATTTCTTGCCAAGCAGACCCAAAAAAGCTTCTTTCTCTTTTTCTAAGGTCGTGTCTGTAAAACAACAAATTTAATTTACACTACTTCCGGTTGCTTTTTGCGTTCCATAATGGCGGATGTCTCAGATTTATTTCGCAAAGTATCTCACCTGATCATTGATGAAATTCATGAACGTGACAAAAACACCGATTTTACTCTAATAAGCGTTAAGGAGCAACTCAAACTGAATAAAGATCTTAGAGTCATTCTAATGTCAGCTACTATGGACATTCATTTGCTCTCCAAATATTTCGATGATTGTCCCGTGCTTAATGTACCGGGTCAGAGTTTTAATGTGAAAACTTATCATTTGGAAGATATATTATTTTACACGGGTTATCGTACCGACTTAATGGACAAATATTTGCGTTCCATGGACGATATACAGTTGCAAAACCTGCCACCTAATGAAAGTATTTTAAATAATACGAATCCGGATCGTTTGGATGATGAAGCATTGCAACAAATATTCGATTTACTTATTGAACAATGTTGTACTTTAGGAAACAACAGACAAAATGAAGTCTACGAAATGTTTGATCAGATGCAGTATTACATTGAAAGTGAGGGAATGTCTGTAAATGTTGGTCATTCTGTAACAGGCATTACACCCTTAATGGCCGCATGTAAATGCAATATGCCGGAATATGTGCGTTCGCTAATTCTAAGGCAAGCCAACGTCAGCATTCGAGATAGAGATGGTTACGAGGCTATAGATTATGCTCGTCTTCACTCCGATTCTATGTGCTTGCAGATTCTCACGAGTTCCTGTAATAATGTTCGGCTTATACGACAGCAGCATGAGCTCAGCCAGCAAGATAGAGACAAGCATCGTCTGCTTGGCGCTTATCAGCAACAATTCAACGACGACAATGATGTGGATCATGATTTGATTTTATCGCTTTTGGAGGGTCTTTACCGTAGTTCACATCCCGGCGCTATTATGGTATTTCTACCGGGCTATAACGATATTGTTCACCAGAAAGACCTTATACAAAGCACTTTGCCAGGCGGTACGTATATCATTTGCATTTTACACGGACAAATGGATTCGAAAGATCAATGCAAAGCATTGCAAACACATTCGGTACGCAAAATTATTCTATCCACTAACATTGGCCAGACTTCTATTACGATACCGGATTTAGCTTACATTATAGATTCGGGAAAAGTGAAAATGAATACCTTTGATTCGATTACCGAATCATCACAGCTGCAATTAGTGTGGATATCACAAGCGGATGCTTGCCAACGCGCGGGCAGAGCCGGTCGCACGCAAAATGGCATTTGCTATCGTTTATATTCAAAAGTCAAATACCAGTTTATGTCGCAGTTTAGCATACCGGAATTTATGCGTATACCTTTAACCGAAATATGCCTTTACGCCAAGATTTTGGAGCCGCAGAGCGCTGTTCAAAATTATCTTGCCCGAGCTCTAAATCCTCCTTCCGCGTTAAGTGTACAAAATGCTCTAAGAAAATTGAAAATTTTGGGAGTTCTTAATAACGATGAGTCGGTAACCGAATTGGGTAGACATTTGGTTGACATACCGCTTGACGTTCAATTGGGAAAATGTTTAATGTATGGTGTATTTCTGAAATGTTTTGATCCCATTCTCACCATATGCGCTTATCATTCTGTGAAAGATCCCTTTGTGTTGCCGGGTGATCGTTCTCTTCAAGGTCAAGTTTCGTTTTTACGCAAATCTTTTGCCGGTGAATCATTTAGTGATCATATGGGTATACTCTCCCTTTATAAAAACTACGTTGCTGCGCGCAATTCCCCCCGCAAAGTGAAAGAATTTTGTGCGAAATATTATCTCTCCCAAGCATCTATGGAAATGTTTTGTGCGATTCGCAGACAAATCGGTGAACTAATGAAACAAAAATTTCCTCTGGGACCTGGAAGTCGAATTCACAACACAAACTGGCTTATGATACAATTATGTTTGGTATCGGGCTTTTATCCAAATGTGGCAGTAATCGACCGCACCAACGCAAAATTGATATGTGGAGCTGAAAAGCAATTGGTTCTGCAAAGAACATCTGCATTAAATCCGCCAGGTAAAAAGCACTTGAGGGAGTTTATTCAACAACTGCCGCACGATTGGATTGTATTCTTTGAGAAATCGCGTATTGCAAATACGTGCTCTATCAATATGAACACTGTAGTACCGCCTTTGCTGATAGCCCTTCAGTGTGGCCATGAATGCGATATTGATGAAGATGTCAGCGAAGAGAATTCGGATGATGATAATAATTCCGATTTCTCCGTTTGGGTAAATCCTGGTAACGAGAATGACAACTTATCAAATAATTGCGATCCAGCACAAAGGCAACTAATCAAATCCCTTGCGAGCGTTCATATTGATTCGTCGGGAGAAGAACGCAAAGCAATTATGTCCCTCGATAATTGGATCAAATTTGAGTTGAGCATAACTGATGCCAAACTGTTACAATTAATGCGCACTGCTTTAAGAGATCAGTTTCAAATATTTTTGTATTCTGGACAAAATACCACCAACAGCAACGCAGCTTTCTATGTACAAAAACTTTTAAATTCTTTGCGCCCCATGGACTACGTCAAGAAAGCGAATGAATATTTGTATTAGTTTTTGGCGTTAGTATAATTTTAGGCGCTTTTTATTTTCCATATTTTAAAATTTTGGGTTTGGATAACTTTTTCTTTTTTTGTCTCATTTTTATGCATATATATATATATATATAGATATATATATATATTTAAATTTTCTTTCATATGTATTTTGAAAATTCATGTTTTGTTTTGATGTCGTAAAGTGGCTATCATGTGCATCAGACACTGATGCAGTGACCCGGTACCGAGTAGGCACTTTATTCGTTAACCAAATTTTGTATTTTAATTCTGTTTGAACAAATAATCTTAATTCAATTTTCCCCCGCATGTTAAGGTAAATAAATAAACGAACATAAAAACGTTAAAAAAAAAAAGAAAATGCTTTATATAGATTTTTAGCACACACTCCAATAGACTTGAATTCTATTAAATAAATTATAATTAATTAATTTTATACCATAAATTAAAGTACAGACAGTGTTTTCATATTAAAACAGAAGTAAGCATAAGATGCGCATTTCGCTCTCTCTCTCTCTCTCTCTCTTTCTCTCTCTACGTTTCCTCTTTCTGGATATGTGCATACGTTTGTATGTTAAGTTAAATTGCATTGCACGATGATACAGGGGTTCATTATGCCATCCAACGACCCAATTGCCGTCAACAAGCGGTTATTGATGACGTGGGGTGAGTCTGTTGAAAGGCAGCGAGATGAAAAAACATCTTGGAATGCGGCGAACAAGTAGGAAAGTGTCTGCGAATTGCGATAATCGTAATTTTTTCTAAAAATCGTGAATTTTTCTGTTCACTTTTGTCGTATCCGTTATCCGATCGATACGCGGAACTGGGAGCCTTACATGGCTCTCGTGAGGCACTCATACGTTTTGTAATTATGATGATGGTTTTAGTACACCAATCATTAGCAATATTACCACATATTTTAATTTTTTGCTTTCTTTCCACTTTTAGTTGTTGCGCCGCCTCTTTCGCTGTCATTTAAGAATATGTGGCCGCAGTTTCAAGCTGATTTCTTTCATTTTTCGGACTACGAGATTTCCGAGCGTAGGCAAAAAAATGGATTGGCGAAAAAAATCTCATACCGATCAGGAATGTGCATAATTTACAGGACGCTTGAGTCTTAGAGTCTAAATGACATTTTTCCCTGGAGGATATATAAAAATGACATCCAATATCCAAGAGAATGTTTCTTTTATTACATTCATTGCTGGAACTTTGTTTTTTCTCAGCAATTAAACACACACTTGTTGTTTAGCCGGATATATTGCCAAGCTTAAGCTCTAGTCATCCTTTGAGAAAAAATTTTGAACAAACAATGAACAAACATGTGTCTGCATTAAATTTGAATTTCACGCCCATCAGGAGTGCGTCTCCTGGTTCTGTAACTCAGTAAATCAACAACTTTAGAAGATTCGCTGTGTTGGTTAAAAAACGGTTCCATGTGAATAAGAAGTTGTTTGTTTCAACTTTAAAAAAGTTTGTGTCTCTTCAGGAGTACATATGCTATAAAGAATGCCTGATGAGCATTTCCAAAGGTTATAAACGAAACACAAATATCTCTATAACGGGCATAGGGATGGTTTTCCAGACGATTTCGTATTCCACTGGTTATAGATGATATATTATTACATTAGCGTTGTACTATTCCATATGCGTTTGGGCTTAAATAGAGCTGTTTTCAAGGTCAAAAGAAGACCAAACTTTTAAGGTGAAACTGTCAACTCCCTTATCATATAACTTTGGAATTTAAGGTTTTAACAAATTTTATAACCTTTTTTTTAAGATTCTATAGATATGCACGGGAGGACGCCTTAGTTATTCCCTACTTATATGTCTTGTTGTGCGTAAGATTTTTCAACAATAGGTGTCATTTTAAATTTCGCTCAACTTTTGGACTCTCACTATATAACTGTCGTTGTGATGACATTTAACAATTAAACACTAAAATGTGTTTAGATATGATTCGAAATACATTCGTACATAGCGGCTTGATTAGCGGCTGGAAAGCTATATCCAAGATCACGATTTTTTAAACAAAGTTATGTAGAGTGATGCTCTCGTAACCCATTTGTGTTGATACGTAAATGACACTATTATTAATTAAAATGATAGGATCTGGGTTTCGGAAAATTCGATAGAAATCGTTCATTAAGTGTAACGGTCGACAACTGGGTCCAGTTGATGAAATGGCGGTGAAGCTGCGCCGTAATTTGTTTAAAATGGACACATTATCGAACGATGATGTCTGATTTTTTTCAGCCCGGAATTGATGTTGTGGATATCGAAGGCGTTTATTTTCAAGAGGACGGTTGCATCTGCCACACAGCTCGTGAATAATGTCTTTATTGCGCGATTGATTTCAAGGAGCATCTCTTGATAACAAAGCACTCCCAAAAATTGACCACAAGTGCCTTAATGGCATTTAGGGACTCAAGTAATCAGGTAGTTAAGATTCTTTAAGAACATATATCAGAACGTGCTAGGACTTCAGTTCAAAACAACGCTATTAAATTAAATAAGAGAATTGATTCAAATCCGCTAATATCTAAACAAATTTATTACAAATTAATTAAAGGCGGAAAATTAAAGAGTTTGATAAAAAAAGTGCTTTGCAGTTATAAGTAACAACTTTATTACTACTGGCGCCATCTGGTTTGTGTCCAAAATCCTTCGCTAATATATTGAAAATCGTTGAGAAGGTATGAAAAATTTAGCTTTCGCTGCCAAAGGGAAAGTCAACCTTCAGCCACGTGATTACTCTTCAAATTTCATTTATATTAATTAGTTGAAAATTTAAGTGGCAAGCAGACGACTCGTTAAGTCCAAGTCAAAAAAGTCAAAACAAAAACATTTTCAACAAATATAAAATAAAACAATCAAGGACACTAGAGTGAGCTACGGTCCACCCTTTGAACAGCCCACACCACCTTACGATTATTCCCATAACGACTTATAACGAAAATAAGCGTTATATTGGAAGTGGTCTGATAGGAACCACTTTCACTTAGCTTAGGTCAAAATACGTCAGTGTGCGAAACTTCATTAAAACTTTAGAAAATTAAATATGATGGAAAAGATAAAACTTTTTGGGTAAGTTAAAGTGAGATCGAAATTTACTAAATTTCAATATGTTTGAGAGACGTTCCAACTAAAAAACAAACTTCTTTTACTCGTATATTTCAAAAATCAAAACACTAAACGAAAACCTGAACAAAATCGAAGTAATACACGCTTGCATGTATTTTGGTCAGCGATATCTATTGGTGAAAGCGATAAATTAATGCGAAGTATCAGTGCATACAATGGTTCGATGACTTTTCTCTACGTAAAAGATGGGTTTACTATTTAGCATTATCGAGTTATTCAATGTACACGGACTCTAATCATCGAACGTTCAAAATTGTCTTTTCAACGTTCATTAGTTTTGCTTTTTGGTTTTCGTTTGATTTGAGGAAATCTACTACCGAGACCCATCAAATACTTTTCGATATTGCAATTGTCGGTTTTGCTGTCAGTAGTTCAAAAGTGTCGATTTTGATGTCCACGACAAAGAACGGCCTGGAAGACCAAGGACGTCCGAAGTGAATTGCAAGACTTGTTGAACGAAAACTCAACTCAAACCCTCCAATAACTTTCGACCAGCGCAGCAGTTGATAATCAACGATTTTTAGGCCTTTACATGCGATGGGAAGGATCCAAAAGCGAATCCACTATGACAATGTCACGCGGAAAAAATCATAGGTTAGTCCAGGAGAGCCATCCACATCGACGCCAAATCGGGATATTCATGGCCACAAAGTTGTGGGTGTGGTGGGATCAGCAACGTGTAGTGTATTACCAACTGGTGTAACCAAATGAAATTGTTACTGCAGATGTCTACCGACCGAGGAATAGTGGTTAACAGAGGCAAAGTCATCCTGTTGCACGGCAACGCTCGGCTACCCATTGCAAGACTTATATTGTCAAGGTTACATTGTTGCAGCTCGAATGGGAAGTTGAGCATAGCGCAGATAGCGTACTCATCAGCCATAGGGCCTTCTGATTACCACTTGTTCAGATTGATGCAGCATGGCGTGGCTGACAAGCGATTTCGAAATGCTAAAGAAGGGCGAAACTTGATCGATGATTGGATCGTCGTCAAACCAATATCGTTCTTTCGACATGTTGCCAGAAAGATGGGGAAAAGTTGTAGAAAATTATTGCATCGATTTTTCTCAATAGACGTTCTTTGATGTAAAATTGATCAAAATACATGCAAGTACCGAATAAATTTCTGCCGTGCGACCACATTAGAGAGCTCCTGGAACGTTTAAAGTGACAGTTAAAAGTTTGAACCTGCATTAAACTGAATGTGGCTTCATCATCGTCATTTTGAATACCTTTTAACCTAAAATTAGCCTAAGATTTGTTCTGGAAGGTTAGAAAAACAATCTTTCAAATAACGCTAGATTTACGGAGACCTGTCAATTTGACGAGTACACTTTGTGAATCGTCACATCCGCAAGAATGCAGATAGAAGGCTGAAATTTGGCATTCACACATGAACATTGGGACACGCCCACACAATGCTGAAGGATACGAAGAAGCAGAAGTAATCTCGAACAACATCGAACATATGACGATAAAGTCGAATGCAATCGCTGTCGAAATAAATTGGAAATGAAATGTTGTCGTTAATTGTCGATGAAGTAGTGAACCGATATGGATCATTTTTGCACTGACCGTGCAGGTGATTCTGGCGAACATTTCGGTAACAGCTTCTCGTAAATGTATTTCCGAGACCGAAAGTTATAGGCGAACCTTTGAAAAAATACTTAGTGTTTTCCGCGGTCGTTCTTGTTTCCTTTACACTGTGGACGTACATGTGAACACATCGCACCTATTTTTTCGATTAACGGTTGCTTGTGCCAGATTTCAACGACTGCAACGATTCACAATATTTTCCCGCCAAATTGACTGGATTTTCGTCGAAATAGGTATACAACGTGACATTAGCATTAAAATAGCAAAAGTGGGCGTGTCCCAGAGAAAAAGAGTAGACATGTACATTTGCTGGATTATATAATATTATCGAAAACAAATATCTAACAGCTAAAGATGTCAGGTTGCTTGCGTTAAATTTTTAAAATTAAAAATTCGTGTAATTCGCGGATGTCGTAAAACTAGTCTTAATACGTCGATCCATATTAAAAACGAGATTATAGTCACTTTTAAATTGTGTCCTGCTAGACTTATAATGACGTTATAATAATAACTATATTGTGCCTATTATATGCGGTATTAACGCTTCATCAATTCGAAGTCATAAAGTGGTAAAGTATACGAAGGTATTGACCCGGTTACTTTCTGCTGGGATTTGATAGTCGGTGGGATACACATGTGAGGTGTGTTCAAAAGAAAGGTGACTTTTTTATTATTTTCTCGAAAAATATTTATTCATCAATATCTATTTTGTGCTCCCTTAGATGTAAGGCACTTGTGCGCACGCTTTTTGGTATGGTCTTGAGCTCTTTCAGCGATGCGGTCTTTATCCCCTTAATCGTCTCTTCAAGTTTTGGCAATAGGGAAAAGTCACAGAGAGCGAAGTCCAAGTGAACACGGTGACCGAGGCATGATAACGGGACTGTTTTTGTGCACAGAAGTACGTATGTGCGCAATGATGTGTGAGTTGGCGCATTCTCGTGGTGCAGCGTCCAGCATGATGTTTCTTGCTCAAAACCTCGGAAAAAATTGCCTGTCATGAGCCAACCGAAACGCCAACCTCGTCTAGCAATAATTCGAAGAATCGTCATGACAAGTTTCTTCCCTGCTTCCACGTTTTCCTCGGTTGCTGGCGTGTGCAGAGTGGACATCGTCGTTAGCATCTTCTCGGTCTTCTGTGGAGAGCCTATACAACATGTAAACATTTTTTTTGCTCACAGCAAACCCGCCAAATGCCAAAGTCAACATCTGAAGCGAATTGGAGGACTTAATTTTATTTTTCACCCACACTTTAATATCGACACTTTGGTGCATTGTTTTCGACAGCGAAAAATCGGCGAGCATGCTAAAGCGCATCTAATGTTTGTGTCTAAAAATGCAAAATGGCTGATAACGTCGACACATGATAAGAACATTAGTGCGAGCATAACAAAAAAAGAAGAAAATTAGAAAATAGAATATACGCAGTCCACGAAAAGTAATTTTTTTTTTTTTTTGAATGCGCCTATGTAGTGAGTAGGCAAAATATTGAAGAAGAGTTTGAAAGGAAGAGTGGACAAATTCGGTATTTTGGAAAATTCAAGACAACGACCTCAAGCGTAAATCCCTCTAATTCAAGAATGGATCTTATATAACTGCCCCAAAGGTGCTTCACCCTTTTTCCCAATCTGAACCCCACCAAAAATACGTGGAATGAATTAGACCGGCGTGTGCTAAAACACTCAACACTCCTGCGTCCAAGATCTCAAAAATAGACTACAAGAAGAATGGACTAAGAACCCCTTTTTCCTACACAAGAAAAATTATACAAAATATGTTAAAACGTTTAAATGACGTTATTAAGCAAAAAGGATACCCAATCCCCTCGAATATTAATTTTTAATATGTTGTCGTATACTTTTTTATATGAAAAAGACCCAATATTTTTGGGTTTTTATTCAATTTTCTCGTCTACTGGAAAAATGTTTTTTTTTTTTGTGTATTTTAATATGTGTTCCCTAGTAGTAGAAAATAGTAAAATAAATTTTCATGTGTGGACAATTGACTAGGTTTAAGAAGCGTTTACTCACTCTACCTATACAGATCGCCCATACTTCTTTCTCAGGCACTCTCTGCCGGAATACCAACCAACCACACTAAACTGAAGACATTGGGAATGATTGCGGTGCATAACGTCGCACGTTCAACAAGCATAAGCATCATCAAAAAGTTTTTAAAATAAAAAATAAATGTGTTGCACGCGTACCATAAAATCGATTTCATAGCACCTACGTGCCTTTTTTTCGCTACTGGATTATGGGTCTAAATCGACACATACAGGCCTAATCCATTTCCCTCACAAAAAAAAAAAAAAAAAATAAGAAGCGTTTATTTTTTGCCGAGCGAGAAAACCCAATATTAATGGGACTCGCTGTATATGCGAAGTCCACCGCATACAATTCGTGTAAATTGATCGTTTCTGTTGCTAATAAGCTGAGCATAAAAGTACGGTATCATCATTGGCATATAATTTTTTCTTTTTTTCTTATGCATTGCGCGTCCCGTCCGTTTTGGAGGAACTGGCAAGTATAAGTTCAGTTATGTAATATGATTCCATACTACTTCCACTAGCGTAAAAGCTGCTTAATTGTACAAATAATTAATTGAAATTTTGCCGGTATTGCTTTAGTAGACGCTTTTGATCGGGGGTGCGAAAACTTTTTCATCTACAGGCCTACGTTTTAATTCTCCTATCAATTTTTCTTTATTTTTAAATCGCTCACTTTACGGTCTAATGACCAAAAAGAAAAAATACTCCAAAATATACCGCATTTGATGGCTGACAGGTGAGCCGGTAGGGAAAACAGATACAATCCCTTTGAAGCATCGCTAAGTGTGAGCAAATTGAATAATTTGAAATGTTAAACCTAGCGGTAGGGACTCAACGGCATCAGGAGCCAGTGGTTGTCCATGTCTGCTTGCTTGTCTGCTTGAAAACAGATACAATCCCTTTGAAGCATCGCTAAGTGTGAGCAAATTGAATAATTTGAAATGTTAAAC